>BQNB010047809.1:0-42903 GCA_026074375.1 Tanacetum coccineum | reverse complement strand
AGATTCTGAAATAGTCAAAGCAAAAGTTGAAAGGAAAACTCTTGCTTTAAAGGCTAAAAAAGAATCTAGTGATGAAGAGTGTTCGACTTCCGGAAGTAAAGACGAAGAATATGCCATGGCGGTAAGAGACTTCAAAAAGTTCTTTAAGAGAAGAGGTAGATTCGTGAGACAACCCCGGAACGACAAAAAGACATTCCAAAGAAGCCGTGATGACAAGAACGGTAAAAGTGATAGAAAATGCTTTAGATGCGGCGACCCGAATCATCTTATTGGAGAATGTCCAAAACCACCAAAAGACAAGAACCAAAGGGCATTTGTCGGAGGTTCTTGGAGTGATAGCGGTGAAGAAGATGATGAGAAAGTCAATAACGAAACGTGTCTAGTAGCTCAAGCATCAAGTGAGGTATGTTTCGAATCCTCTTACTTTAGTGATGAAAACTCGTCAATAGATGATTTAGTATTAGATAACGAATATGATAAACTGTGCAAAATGAGTTTAAAGATAATCACTAAAAATAAAAGACTAAAAGCCACTAGAGATAGCTTAGAAAAAGAAATTAGTATTCTAAAAGAAAAAGTGTCTACACTCGAGAAAAACAAAAAGAGGAAGCCCTTAAACTAACCAAGTTTGAAAAGAGCACACATTGCTTAAATGAAATGTTAAATAATCAAAAACCCTCCGATGAAAAGTTAATCGTTAGCATCTAGGATATAGAAGAAAACTTAACCTTAGCTTTAAGTTAGATGCAACACTGTCTGTGATGCTTGCAAAATTGGAAAGCAAGCTCATGATAGTCATAAGGCTAAGAATATAGTCTCAACGACTAGATGCTTAGAACTCCTTCATTTGGATCTCTTCGGTCCATCTGCCGTACGGAGTTACGGAGGAAACCGCTACACCTTAGTCATAGTAGATGACTATTTTAGGTATACTTGGACTAGATTCCTTAAAGACAAAACTGAAGCTTTCGATCAATTTGAAATATTTAGTAAGAAAATTCAAAACCAATTAGGATGTACAATAGTGTCAATAAGAACCGACCATGGAAGGGAATTTGATCATGAGGTGCAATTAGGAGAGTTTTGTAATGCCAGTGGAATTACACATAAGTTCTCAGCTCCACGCACTCCTCAATCAAATGGTGTGGTTAAAAAGAAAAATAAGACGCTTCAAGAAATGATAGGACTATGTTGAATGAGCAATCGTTATCATAAAAGTTTTGGTGTAAAGCAGTAGACATTTCAACATACATTCTCAACCGAATCCTAATTAGAGCCATCTTAGGAAAAACACCCTATGAAAACCTACTTTAGATTACTTTAGAGTGTTTGGAAGCAAGTGCTTCATTTTAAACATAAAAGACTGTCTTATAAAGTTTGACCCAAAGTCATATGAATGTATCTTTTTAGGTTACTCTCAAAATAGTAAAGCCTACATCATCCTAAATAAACACATTAGGAAAGTCAAAGAATCACTTAACTGGTAGTAATCTTTGTGGTAACATCATTGGCAAAGGTACGATTTTGAATGACTCTCAAAATAGATAATGTAGAGCATGTAGATAACTTAAGATTTAACTTGTTAAGTATAGGACAAATATGTGATAATAAGTGTAGAGTAACTTTCTCTAAACATGATAGTGAAATTACTAAGGATGGTAAGGTCATAGGTAGAGGTATTAGGAAGAAAGGCTTATATGTGATGAAATTAGGAAATAAGCCTAAAGACAAAATTTGTCTAGCAACGATTGATGAAAACTCCACGTTGTGGCATAGGAGATTAGGTCACGCAAATATGCGTCTCATTCAATCGTTAGCATCTAAGGAATTAGTTAGAAACTTACCTAAGCTTAAGTTTGATCAACACTTCTGTGATGCTTGCAAAATTGGAAAGCAAGCTCATGCTAGTCATAAGGCTAAGAATATAGTCTCAATGACTAGATGCTTAGAACTCCTTCATATGGATCTCTTTGGTCCATCCGCCGTACGGAGTTACGGAGGAAACCGCTACACCTTAGTCATAGTAGATGACTACTCTAGGTATACTTGGACTAGATTCCTTAAGGATAAAACCGAAGCTTTCGATCAATTCAAAATATTTAGTAAGAAAATTCAAAACCAATTAGGATGTACAATAGTGTCAATAAGAACCGACCACGGTAGGGAATTTGATAATGAGGTGCAATTTGGAGAGTTTTGTAATGCCAATGGTATTACACATAACTTCTCAGCTCCATGCACTCCTCAATCAAATGGCGTGGTTGAAAGGAAAAATAGGACACTTCAATAAATGAGTAGGACTATGTTGAATGAGCAATCGTTACCACAAAAGTTTTGGTGTAACGCAGTAGATACTTTAACATACTTCTCAATACGAATCTTAATTGAGTCATCTTAGGAAAAAATACCTTCGAACTCTTATGAGATAAGAAACCTATTGAGAGTGTTTGGAAGCAAGTGCTTCATTTTAAACACTAAAAACTACATTACAAAGTTTGACCCAAAGTCATACGAATGTATCTTTTTAGGTTACTCTCAAAATAGTAAAGCCTACATCATCCTAAATAAACACACTAGGAAAGTCGAAGAATCACTTAATGTGACATTCGATGAAACTCTTTCACCCTCTAAGACATCACCCTTGGTGGATAATGACTTAGATGAAGAAGAAGCAATTAAGGTTACCAAAAAGAAAAACCTAGAAAATGACACTGTGGATGAAACTTTAGAGATTGACGAAATAGTCAATATTAAGGAATCTAGGAACCATCTATTAGAAAATGTCATAGGAAACCTTAACCAAAGAACCCTTAGATCACAAGCCCAAAACCAAAGTAACTTCTTTTGTTTTATATCAACTATAGAACCTAAAAATGTGAATGAAGCCTTAACTGATGATAGTTGGATAGTCGCTATGCAAGAAGAATATCAATTTATTACTAACGACGTTTGGGAGTTAGTTCCACAACCTAGGAATATGACAATTATAGGAACTAAGTGGGTGTTTAGAAATAAGTTAGACGAGAACGGTATTGTTTCTTGAAATAAGGCTAGGTTAGTTGCTCAAGGCTATAATCAACAAGAGGGCATCGATTATGATGAAACTTATGCCCCAGTTGCTAGACTTGAGTCAATTAGGATACTATTAGCTTATGCTTGTGCTTTAGACTTTAAGCTATTCCAAATGGATGTAAAAAGTGCATTCCTAAATGGTTTTATCAATGAGGAGGTATACGTGGCACAACCTCCAGGATTCATTGACTTTGAAAAACCGGATCATGTTTATAAACTAAAGAAAGCTTTATATGGTCTTAAACAAGCACCCAAAGCTTGGTATGATAGATTAAAAGCTTTTCTTATTAAACATGAATATAAAATAGGAATGGTAGATAACACTCTTTTTACTAAGAAGAAAAGTTCAAACCTCATCATCGTTCAAATATATGTCGATGACATCGTATTTGGTTCGACTTGTCAAGACATGTGTGATGAATTTACCAAAATCATGCATGCCGAGTGCGAGATGAGCATGATCGGCGAACTTAAATTCTTCCTTGGACTACAAATAAAACAAATAGAAGATGGAATTTTCTTTAATCAATCTAAATATATTAAAGAAATGCTTAAGAATTTGGCTTAGAAGAATTTAAACCAATAAAAACCCTCATGTCTTCCGATACCAAACTCACAAAAGACGAAGAGTGTGAGTCGGTAGATAGTACCAAGTATCGAGGCATGATAGGTAGTTTATTATACCTAACGGCATGTAGGCCCGATATCATGTTTAGTGTCTTCCTTTGTGCCCGCTTCCAAGAGGCTCCCAAAACCTCTCACCTTGAAGTAGTTAAACGTATCTTCCGATACATTAAAGGCACTACGCACTTAGGATTATGGTATCCTAAGAGGACCGGCATAGAAACAGTAGTATATGCCGACTCTGATCATGTGGGAGATTATGTAGACCGAAAGAGCACTAGCGGTATTTGTATGTTCGTGGGATGTTTTTTAACATCTTGATTCTCGAAGAAACAAACCGCTCTTTCTATATCCACTACCGAAGCCGAATACGTAAGTGCCGAAAAGGCATGTCAACAAGCACTATGGATGAAACAAGCTCTTATCGACTATGACGTTCGACTCGACGACGTCCCGATCATGTGCGACAATAAAGGCGTGATTGACCTTAGCAAAAACGATTGCAAAACATTCTGAACCAAATACTCAAAATTGTCACCACTTTCTTCGTGGTAATGGTCCAGAAAGGACATAATCTCAATCGAAAAGTGCCGTTGTCGACAACATCGCCACATTCTTACGTAACCCTTAAACGTGAATCATTTAAACTATCTACATATTGGTTTAGGAATGATGGAACACATTCCATAAATCACATTAGCCTTCTCCTTCTTTTGTCTCAATTTTAGTCCATGTTCTACTCCGTGTCGTGACAACTTAAATACTTCATCCGAAGTAACTTAAACATTTTTAATTCATGAAATGCAAATTAAAATGTCACTCCTATTTGTAAAATTTTTGTCAGAAAATTAAGTCCAAAACCCCTCGCTGAGGGCGGCCCCCATACCCTAGGTGGCCCCCAATATATTTGGGACCGCCAGGAGATATGGGACCGCCATCAGCAGACACTAAAATTAAACACTTAATTAAAAAAATTCAAAACACAAAAACAAACACCCCCTTTCATATCTGTAGCGACGAACACGAATAAAACACCCCAAAAACTCAAAATAAACCACTAAAACTATAATTGAAGATCCAATCAACACGTATAATCACTCACAACATCTTAAAGATCATCAATTATAAGTCATTTCATCTATTTTCTTTTAATTTTAGTCTAGGGTTCATGATGAACACAAAAATTGAAATTGGGTATTTTTTTTCTTTCAATTTTGTACAATTAAGACTACTAGGTTGCAATGTATAACTAATATGCTTCCCGTAGACATAGGATTTGCATACATTTGTGAGTTTGTCAAAAATTGATTTCGAACCAAAACCCCAATTTTATTTTCAAATCACTCACGTTAGGAACATAATCAAATTGTGGTTATGCATTATTAATACAACTTAAAAACATTTTCAAACACATGCATAATGATCTCATGAACAAAGGTCGAGATACATAATTCATATGTATTTTTTGACATGTTTGGATGAGCAAAATCAAACTAAGGAGCGTTTGGATTAACTCTTAAGTTTTTATTTCTAGGTCAAGTTAATCGTTACTCCACATTTGTCACATTTAGGCACACACTAGAAACAATGTGCATAACAAATTACAAGTAAACGGTAATAAAATTGATTTTACTCTTTTTCTAGGAATCATGCCTCGTAAGTCATCGAAGAAATTCACAACAAAATACAATAGCATATATACCAATAATATAACTTGAATACCATACTCCTATAAAAGAAAAACTAAGAAACCTTGAAAGTCGTTGCATTCATGAGGGTCGGGTGGTTTTTGACAACTATGCAGATCTAAACTATGTTCGGTCCTTATTTCACTTTGTTGAATGAGTATCTCCTTGAAATTAATGACCAAATTTGTCCTCGTTTCATACTGGAGTTTTATACTCAATATCAATAAAACTATTCTAACGAAGGTCAAATATTCATCGAATTTGTGATTCAAAATCAATTCTTTTCTTACTCTCTTAAAGAATTTGCTCAAATTCTTGACCTACCCTATGACAACCGTGGCTTGAGCAGGTTGGTCAAACCGTAGTGTTGACCTAAATATATGTTCTATAAGTATGGGTTATGTGTTATATGTGTTTATACGTGTTTATATGTGTTTGTGTGGGATTTGTTCTATAGAAGTGAGATAGAAAATTCGTATGTGATGTCACCAATAGAGGGTGAACGGGATGACTGAAACTCAAGTATTTTTTAGGATACTTATAGGACTCGTTGAAGTTTACGATTATGGCTTTTGTTAACAATGCACCAACGTGTTTCATGGAGTTTATGAGAGGGTGTGCATGGTCTTATATAGAAAAGCTAGTTAACGTATATATACAGACGGATATTTTAAACCGACCTAAAGTCTAAGGAGGAGTATGAGTCATACGTGAAGATGATCGTGGAGTCACTGAAGGAAGAGAAGATGTACGTGAAGTTTTCCAGCAACGTGGAAGTGGAGCAAAGAGGAATCTATCTAGACGTGGAAGGAATCAAATGGGTAATGAGTCGATCTTGGCATTGCAGGAAGGAGCAGACGATTTCGTAGTATATTATGACGCGCGAAGCAAGGATTTGAAAGCATGCTTGGAAAAAGGGAGAAAGTGATTGCTTGTACGTCACGACAACTGAAGGTTTTATGAAGGATTGCATGACTAACATGGTAGTTTTGCTCTTTTAATGCTAGAGACATTATGTGAACGAGACATGGAGAGTAATCTATAGGATCATGAATGTCTCCACACATTTTCAAATCAAGGATTGGACTTAAGGCAAAGGTGATGGATGGATGTTATTTAGTGAGTGGATTTCGAGGCCAAAGTACATTTGGGAAAGGCAAATGTAGATGTTGTACAATGGAGTAGGAAGAAGGAGTGAGCAAGAATGATTAGAAAGATAGATGTATGACGATCCGATCTAGGTTTGAGAAAAGGATGTTGGTGGCATAAGATAAGATGTCCAAAGCAAAGAACTCATCAACATAAGATGTTGTGTGGCTTGGACCAACGAGTGTGAAAAGAGATGGAGAATGGTTCATATTGGTTAAGACAAGGTTCGGACCTCCATTTGGAGAGATGTAAGGACCTTGGCTATTGAAGAGGCGTATATGAAAAAATATTATATCCATCCTGGAGCGGATACGATGTTGTGTGGTTTTAGGTTAACTAATCGATGGCTTAGTAGCATGTAACACGAGTTATTTTGTTGTTAGATTTGTGCTAGTTGTTTGTGAAGCTTTTTGTTGAAATCTTTTAGAAAGTTAAGCAAAGGTGAGTTTCATAGCCCCTTTTTTTCTCATGTTATTTTGGGGTGAGAATGATGCTTGTTGTCGTGTTAAAATATTTTTAAGCTTGCTGTAGTTATGTGTATTGGATCGGATGAGTACGCCTACTCAGTGTTGTGATATGGGATCGGATGGGTACGCCTACCCAGTGTATGATATGTTTGGTATTGTGGATCCCAATATGCAAAATGAGGTGTGACGGTGGTAAGACTGCGTGAGCTAATATGAGGCCATGTAGCGCACATATGTAGTTGATATGATTGTGGATCGTGGGCACGTTCCGTCCCGTTGTTGTTAATTGTTGTCTTGAATTGTTTTGGTAATTACAACAGCTAATTGAAAGTTTATTTTAGATATTGTTGTATGTCGTAAACCTATGATTCTCGCTCAACTTTATGTTGACGTTTTAAGCATCATTTTCAGGTGAGCTTAATGGTGCTAAGATAGAGCGAAGTGGCTAGAAGAGACCGTAGGATGCTTGGAGTTTATTTATGCTTTCTGTTTGAATAAATGCGTTTGCATGAATTGTTTGGATTATGTTTTGCATGTCATTTATTGACGAGACCTCTTTCTCATTAATAAAGACACCATTAGGTTTTGGGTATTGTTATGACACTTTGTGTCTTTGCTTTACTTTAGTTTTCATTTTAGTATTCTCTATATAGACACCATGTGTTGTGATGATATCCATTCTTGTTTACGCCTCGCGTTTCCGCCTTGGCGGGGTGTGACAGATTGGTATCAGAGCCTTTGGTTATAGAGAAGTAGGTGGTTGAGCCTAGACTATAACCCAGGGTTCCTTCATGTAGATGCATTTAGGGCTTAAGTGTTTAATGCTATAACTACTATACTTCCCCTCTATTTTTGCATAACTTATATATCTCGTATTTTGCTAAGTTGTCATTTTAGTTATTTTGTCTTCCATTATCTGATATGATATGTATTACTTTCTTAGTATTTTAGCTATGTTTTTACCCCACCCGTAAGAAGTCTCGTTGGGGAACTATTTTCCCAATTGGACTTAAGCGTTATAAGGATCCATAAGAGGAGCCTCTTGTGAAACCGAAGGAGATAGGATAGTTGATCTTCTGTCGGATGCGCATAATAGGGCTGGACCCGCGGAGTCAGGTAATTTTTATGGAGGCAAAGTCAAACCCAAGCGAGGCCCAGCATAAGTTTATCTCGTCCTTTACCCCGTCATGTTGTTATTGATTATTTCTTTCAGATATTTTGTATTTTGGAAGTCGTCGCGAGACTTTCGTTCCTTTATGTCGTTTCGATTTTAATTTGATATAAGTAAGTAGTTATTTGATGGAGCATCTTTTATGTGTTAAGTTTGAGTAGTTTAAGATGTTCAATGTGGTATATGTGCTTATATGTGAATTATGATTGACATGGGTAATCTTGGAAGTAAGTACACGTGTGAAAGGAGGCACTTATAATTATGGTGGCCAACATAATTATAAAGGCATCACACACGTAGACTTGTGACCATGATTGCATTTATTTGTGTTTGGTCGTAAGATGGTAGTGTAATTTATATTAGGTTGGTTGAGTTAGATGGTAAGGTTCCCTTTCAATCTATCATTTGCGGATACATCGGTTACATGTTGGTATTGTAGTAGACGTTTTATAGTTGAGGTTCGTTAGCTCGTTGTTGTTGAGATATCCATCGCTGTGTTGGTATTCTCGGGTGTTATCATAGAACTGATGTTCTTATGTTCTTTGTTCGCATTTTGATTGTTTCCTTTGTCAAAGGTGATGATACTTTTAGGTTTGGTTTAAGACGTTGGTATGGAGAGTCCTTATGGTTGTTTGTTTGTAAGAGTTTGTCTTGTTGTTATCAAAGTAAATTAATATTTGGTCTTGAATTCTTTAGGTTTTTGGAGTCTTATTTGAGATCATGTGTTTTTTTTGTTGTGAGTCATAAATTCATTGAAGTAAGTTTGTTGTAGTTGATACATATTGTTAGGTGTTAAAAACTTTTTTAAAAAATAATTATATAAATAAATATGAAACAGGTTTTTTTCAAAATCATATTTTGATTTTTATGAAAACCATAATAAAATAGTTTGAAAATTTTATTTTAATTTATTTTTTTTTTACACTTAAAATTATTGTCATTATTAACTAAGGTGTTCTATGTTTTAAAAATTATTGGTATAAGGGTATGGGGGGGGGGGGAAAGTTTCTTGGGTAAAAATCGGTTTTGGTACAAAGGTTCTTAATCTTTTAATTAATGGGTCGTGGTACGTGGTATTATTCGTTGGGGGTGTTTCTAGCAATCGTTGATGCGTTTGTTAGGTCGGAGGTTCGTTCTTCTTGTTGACGTTTACATTCGGTTGATTTTTTTTTCTTTTTTCCTTTTGGAATCGTGTGATTTTTGGGTCCATACCAATTGGTGCATGTAAAGTTTGAAATTTCCTCATGGCGTGGTGCTAGAGTTGATGTTAGAACGTATCTTCTGGGTGGTGCGATTGATGGTAGCGAAGCGAATGGAATTATTCGCAATCCTAAGTTGGAATTAGAGAGTTCTCGTTTTACTTTTGATTTAGTACCTCTTAGTTATGAGAGTGTTGATGTAATCGTAGGAGAGAATTGGTTGTTGAGACATAAGGCTGAGATGGTATGGCATGAGAAGGTAGTTTAAATGCCTTGGTAATTTGGAGAGTGCTTAAGGTTCATGGAGAAAACGAACTAAAGAGGATACGAGGTCTCGTAGGAGTACCAAGGAAAATGAGTTGAGATTATGTGATATCTTTGTAGTATGTGATCCCTCTAAAGTGTTCCTAAGGAATTAGTAGGTTTTACCCCTCGTCGTAGAATAGGATTTCGTATGGAATTAGTACAAGGAGCGACGCCGATTTGCGAAGGCTCGTGTCGTTTAATGTCTTTAGAAAGGCAAGAGGTGTGGAATGATTGCAGGAGTTGCAAGGTGAGGGTTGGTTCGAATGGTAACTTGTTGTGGGAAGCGTCTGTATTGCTTGGTAGGAAGAAAGGTAGGTAGTTTGGAATGTGCATAGATTATCTCAAGAAGAGTGAGATAGAAAATTCATATGTGATGTCACCAATGGAGGGTGCACGGGGATGACGTAGCTAAGACTGTTTTTAGGATGCGTAATGGACACGTTGAAGTTTATGGCTATGCCATTTGGGTTAACCAATGCACTAGCGGTTTTCATGGAGTTAATGAGCCGGGTGTGCATGGTCGTATATAGACAAGCTAATTAATGTATTTTTTTACAGACGATATTTAAACCCCAAAAAAAAAACCCCGGGGGGTGGAAAGGGTCTTGTTTAAGGAGGTACGAGTCGCACGTGAGGATGATCATGAAGTCACTAAAGGAAGAGAAGATGTCGTTAAGTTTCCTACAACGGTGGAGCAGGAGCAAGAGGAAGTTATTAGATGGTGAAGGAAATCAAATGGGTATGAGCCTGATCTTGCATTGCAGAAGGAGCAGATGATCTTCGTCGTTTATTATGACGTGAGATAGCAATGATTTGGAAGGTGTTTGAAAAGGAGAGAAGGTGATGCTTGTACGTCGTGTACATGAAGGTTTTTTTGATGGATTGCATGACTAACGTGGTAGGTTTTGCTTATATTGCTTAGAGGGGAGGGTGACATTAAGTGAATGAGACATGAAGAGATAATCTATACGATCATGAATGGTATCAACACATTTCAATCGAAAGGCATTGAACATGAGGTAAGATGATTGGATGGATGTTATTTAGGGAGTTGGATTTTGAGGCCAAGTACATTGGAAGCTATGTAGGACGTTGTACGTGGAGAGGAAGAAGGAGTGAAGCAAGAATGAGTTTTCGTTGTATTGATGTACGATGATCGATCTAGGTTTGAGAAAGGATGTTGTGGCATAGATAAGAGTCCAAGCAAAGAACGCGTCAACATAATATGTTGCGTGGCTTGGACCAACGAGTGTGAAAAGAGATGGAGAGTGGTTTATATTGGTTAGACAAGGTTTGGACCTCCAATTGCAGAGATGTAAGGACCTTGGCTATTAAAGAGAAGTATTCTATCCATCCTGGAGTGGATACGATGTTGGGTGGTTTTAGGTTAACTAAATCGGTTGGTTGAGTATCAGGTCTTAGGTTGTGTTACAACCTGAGTTACCGAGTAGAAGTGAAAGGATAAATAAGGATATGTTGTCAGTTACCTAAGTGGTGTATTGGATTGATGCGATTTGGTGTAGTTATAGAATGACTAAGTCACAACATTCATAGCTAGGCTTAGGAGCAAGTATGGTTGATTTTTGAGTAATTGATTATCACTTTCGTGAGATGAGTTTTTCCCTAAGGTGGGGATTATCATTCGAGTATGGATGTGCTTTATTTGATGTATGATTGGAAGATGTTAGGTTACCGTTTTATGGCGTAGCGGGAGAGAGTGAGTTGAATGGATCGAATTTGATACAAGAAATAACCAACAAGATAGTGGTAATACAGGAATGGCTTGAGGTAACTAAATTGTCGAAAGAGTTAGCTTGGTAGTAGTGGAAAACTTTTGAATTAATGCTGGTTAGGTTTTGGGTGTTGAAAACGTTCACCTTGGAGAGGTGTAGTACGTTTGGAAAGAAAGACAAGTTAGAACCGAGTTATGTAGGACCATTTGAGATCCTTAGATGGATTGGGCCTATAGTTCGGTTGAGAATTTCTGTCATATGAGCTGAGTATCGGAAATTAGATTGGGAGGTGCTGAAAGTTTGAGTAAACCTGAATTTGTGTGGATTCTTTAGATACGTTGAGCTTTGTAACATCTTATACCTTAATTTCAAGACAGTTTTGTTTGATGAGTACGAGGTTAGATATAAAAACACGTTGTTACAACATCTGAAGGGTTTGTGAGTTTCTCGTTGGAGGAGCGTGTTTATGGTAAGTGGGATGTTCTTTTCGTTTGGAGGGTTGTTGTGTTCTAATTGCACCTTGTGGGGGGGGGGGGGGTATGCAAATTCATTAGCTGTTGATTCGGATTATGGAGTTTAAGTCGAGATTTTGGTTGACAAGAAGTCTTTGTTTTGTCAAGGAACATTGATGTTGTGGATCGAGAGGTCATGAGTAAAAGCGTAGTATGATGGCATCAGTGAAAGTTCATTGGGATTTGAAGCATGGTATGAGCTTACTTGGGAAAGCAAGGATCAAATGAGATCTAAGTGTCCTCAGTTGTTTGTCGATAGTGCTAATGCCTCGAGTAGTTAAATCTCAGGATGAAATATTTCCAAGGTGGGATACTGTGGACAAACGTGGAGTGTGCTGGTTGGTCAATACAGTAGTGTGACAAAATATTGTTCCAATAGTATGGGCGTATGTGTTATATGTGTTTATACGTGTTTATATGTGTTTGTGTGGGATATGTAGAGATCTGCATAATAATCAATTGAGCGTGTCGTATCATTTGGGATTCGCTATAATGTTGGATTTTGTAGAATTCATTTTGTTCACTTTTGGTGATAAGGAAATGATTTTGGTAATTAAAGCGGTTTCGCGTTAATTGTGTAAGTAATTATACGTATACGTATTTATGTGTTAGTAATATTAGGAAGAGATTAGGTTCTAGTAGTAAGGATATGAAAGAAATGAAATTTCTATTTTTGGAATGTTAGGATTTAATAAAAATGAAAAGTTAATTATTTTTAAAAGTCTAGTAAATTGCGTTTACGCAAAAAGGTATGCGCAAATAAGCTTAGGTTTTGTAGAAAATTTAGGTAATGTTAATAATTAATTAAATAAAAAATAAATAAAAAATAAAAAATATATATATAAATAAGGCCATTCGGCCGGATAAGGGAAAGAAAGAAAAAAAAGAGTTTTAAAAGGAAACAAATACTAATTAGACTTGCCTATAAATACAAAATAAAATCCCAAACCCTCTCCCCTTGTGAGATTGATCGAACGAGAGAAAAAATGAGAAAAAAATTAGGGTTTTTGCTTTTGTGAAGAAATCAAGCTCTAAGGTAAGTTTTAATTAATCTTTGTTAGTTATTAATCTTTAATCATGTAATAATCAATATGATGGATAATTAGGGTTCATTATTATTAATTAATGGTATAATGATCATGTTATAATGATTAGGGTTAAATTAGAAGCTTATGGGTGTAATTGGTTAAACTTAATTTGCGTTAGAATTTGATTTAGATTGGGGTAGAATTTAGAGCTGTGTTGTTTGACTGATATGTCAATGATGGTTATATCTTTTGTCAAGTTTCCAGTGCCTATAACGTAGCTCAGAGAGTCTAGTTTTCAGAACATCCAGCCTCGAAGGTTTATGAGGCCGGGAAGTCAATCAAAACGTTGGTTGCAAGAACGTTGTCAGATAGTAAAATACGGGTCAGGATTATAGGTCAGTTACGAGGTTATAAAAAACCTATACTTAAAATTTTAATTAGGATTAGCCCTTCTACAGGAGTTTAGTTCTATGTGTCTATTAGAAATCCCCTAAAGGAGAGCTTCTGATTTGGAGTCTAAGTATGGTTTTTAGGTCCAAACTTTTTAGTGTGCAAACAGATCCGATTGGACTGTTTTGATGTTTGATTTAATTAGGAGTACTTGTGATGTAAATGGATCTTGGGATCATCTGAGGATATGCTCATAGATGAAATAGGTGATTTTGGTATGAATTATGGAAGGTCTGTAGTAGATGTTTTGAGTACGTTAAGTCAGTTAAATTCTACAGTTTTTGAACAAATTGTGACTAACTAGTGAAACTTGTTAATGAAGTGGTTAAAGTTGGGTATGGTGTCGGGGTGACCCATGGGGTTAATAAAACACCTTATACATCCATCATATGATTGTTACATGTGCATTAAGCTAAGGTATCAAAAGGTTTTGAGTCCCCTAGTCTACAAGGTAGAGTGAATAGTCTGGGGTCTTCCATCTTTGCAGGTACGTAACCTTTGACAAATGTTGATACGTTTTTTCCTAGTTCTAAGCTCTCCACGTATTTATCTAGCAGGGCATTATAGATTGGGGCATGAGGTAGGACTTCAAGAACCGGTAGGTTAAGATGCAAATCTTGGAATTCATCTTCAAGAGTTAGTTCGGGTTCTTTTGGTTGTTGTGTTACCAGCCCCGTTCCGGTCTGCGACAAGCTTGTCTGGGAGATATTTGCCTCTTTGAAAAGTGCTTTGATAGCATTGATAAAAGTGAGGGGTGAGATGGGCATTTGGGATCAATTGTTGGGTAAGAACGAGCATACAAAACTAGAGAAGTATTCAGTTTCGGGTTCTTAACCGTGTTGCTAGGTAGTGCGCCCGCTATTTGATCGGTGATGGCCTTCAACACTGTGTTAATTTTGTTGGTCATCTCGCTTTGTTGTTGTTTGAAATCGGCTTCAAACTTGGACATTCTAGCATCTTGAGATGCCATGAAGTTAGATACCAATCCTTCCAGATTTGATTGATTGTTGAAAGGCTGAGGATTGTTGTTAAAGGAAGGGTTTGGGAATGAACCGTTGGGTTGGAACTGGTTAGGTGGGTTTGAAAAATTATTTTGAGAATTTTAGGGTTGTCTCCACCTAAGGTTTGGGTGACTTCTCCATGATGGATTGTAGGTGTCACCAAGATTGTTTTTCTCGGGCTTGAAAGTATACCACTTACCTCCCGCTTCATCGGTACGTGAGGATGCGTATTCAACAAAGGCTTGTTCGGGATCTTCCATGCAATACTGTGTGTCATAGGGACCACTGCAGATCTCACATGAGGTAGTGATTTTGTTCACTTGAGTAGGTTGTGTCGGAGCAAGATGAGCTTTCATCAAGTGTTGGACTTGATTCTCGAGCTAGGTTAGACGACGGTCGGATATACTCGGGACATCTTGAGGCAAAGATTGTCTTAACCGGTTTGGCGAAATCCCTTGGGTCGTTCCAACTTTCGTTGTCATAGAGGGCGAGGTCCTCTAATAATGCCTAGGATTATTCGGCGTTTAGGTCACGAAGCTTACCATCAGCCGATTGGTCAATGGTTCGTCTTGTGATAGGATTGACATGGTCATAAAAAATTTAGACTTGGAGCGAAGTTTTGCTTCATATAAAGATTCTCCATGATGTTGTTGGAACATCAGGATATCGTTGCGAAGTTTTGTGGTCCTTCCCGGTGGAAATAATTGAGCAAGAAAACGAGTAGTAAGATCCTCCCATGTGGTGATGGATCCTGCTGGAAGACGTTCAAGCCAGTTTCTAGCTTGATCGCGAAGGGAAAATTGAAATAAACACAGGCGCGTTCTTTACCTATTAATACCGTCAAGGTCAAGTGAGTCCATAAGTTTTAGGAAATCCTTGAGGTGTTGGTTAGGATCCTCGAACCGAAGTCCGTGCAATGAGCATCCGTTTTGCACCAACCGTATGGTGTCCGATCAAAGAGGTACCACGTTGTTCCCTACGGGGAGCTCAATGGTATTCCTGTAGCCCTCGTGGCTAGGTTTGGAGTAGTCTCCTAGAGTACGGATAGGATTCACGTCTTCAATGGTGGTTGACGAGAATGGATTAAGAAAAAATAACACAAAGAAAAGATAGACTACAAGAAAGCTAATATAACGAAAATAAAAATCTCACTTGAAAGGATTCAAGCGAGTAGAACTAAGCTAAACTATGATCAAAACCTAACTATTCCCCGGCAACGACGCCAAAAACTTGATGCGGTTGTCGTAAGGGACTTCTACAAGAAGTTTTACAACTCCCTAGGCAGTGTACCTAATCGTTGTAGTGTAGTATAGGCAAGACTCGGGGGTTGTTATCGTTCTCTAGGGTAATAGTTTTACAACTCTAAGGGTTGAGAGAAGATTATTTTTGTGTTTTTATATTTATAGGAAAGCAAGTAAATCTATGTTTGATATGTGGGTTTGGTTTTAGCTATTAAACTAAATAATATCTACGCTACTGGTGATAACAATATGATAAAAGATTGTGTTTATTTAATCATGTATTACTCCCTAGATTGCTTCTCCTAGTGTTGTTGCTTTGTCACACTTGTGATGAGTTATGTAACTATTTCCTAAGTCATGAACAGATTACACGAATCTGTCGTCTATTTAATATTCTGTTAAGGCAACGCACAAGTAAGGTAGTATGAAGACTATTACAAGGCCCCTAAGAGTATATTAAATGCATGTGAAATATATTAAGAGTGGATCAACCATATAAGGGGCAAGGTAGTATGAAGACTGTTACCCGATGGTATCCTTTCTACACTATCATGTTTCCCTAGACATATCAACAGCAGTACAGACAAAAGCTGGTTTTCTAAGACCTAACATGCATAATCATCACAAGAAGCAACACCACTAAGATCTACATTCTAGGTTTCATACAATCATAAATAAACACAATAGAAGGTTTAGCCAAGCATGTTAAAGATAAAGCAAGAACAGATAGGAATCACACAACAAGACATATTGAATGATTAAATAAGTCTTACTTGATTAAAACATGAATTGAAGGAAGTACAATAGGGTTTTGAGGCCCTAAAATCGTCCCTAACAGCTGCTAAACGAACTAGGGTTCGTACCCTCTTTTTATTCTAAAGTTACACACTTAAAACCCTAAATTCGTGTCTATATTTATAAGAATATCGCTGCGACGACGTCGCGTTTTAGTCGTGACGCCGTCGTGAGTAGAATCTTCTAGATCAGTGTGCGAGTCGGTGCGTGCTGACGCCGTCATGAAAGATTGTGACGCCGTCACTAGGTGGGTTGTGACGGCGTCGTGTAGAGCTGGTGACGCCGTCTCCAGGCTTTGTGAACACAAATCTTCAAGAGTCTTGGTGTTGGTTCGTAGTCTTGTCCGTTTCTTCTCTAAATGAGCCCAAGTCACGTGTATTTCCTCCAAATGCTTTCCAAATGCGAAATACCTAAAAAGGAATGATTAAGTACCTATTTTGGGCATAAACACACGATTTAGGGGGTTAAATGACCCCAAAAAAGTATATAAAATGACACCTCATCAGAATACTTGAAGGTAAATACACACAAGCTTTCAAAGACTTGTAAACTCCTAACACTATACAAGCCATGTGTCCATATTCAATTCATAAATGTTGTAAGAGCCAAAGTCTATGCTCCTTGAGGCGGCAAAACCTTAACATTTACATAGGTGGTTCCCCTTTATTCATGCTCCCGCTAAGCACTTTTTCAAAGAAATTAAACATTGAGAAGTTAACACTTCATCCTCCTTTATCAGCAGGTTCCAAGCACATCCATGGTATGATAAATATATACATGTGATCCAATCCACCGAATGTTCAAATTTCCACATTGAACTTAGCTACCAAGTTTTCGTAGTGGGGAGTTAGGTGTCCTAGCATTCAGTGACCCAGTTTAACTTTAATACCATCCCTTCAGCAGACTTTATAACCAAGTCTCTAGCCGGTCCCTTCGTTAAGTGATCAGCTAAGTTTTGTTGAGACCTCACAAACTCTATAGATACCACCCCATTCATGATTAACTCAGGAATCATGCTATGTCTGACACCTAAGTGTCTAGACTTCTTATTGTAATCTGGCTATAAGCCTTTGCCAATGTAGTAGCACTATCACAGCAGATAGAAATAGGTGTCATAGGTTTGAATCACAATGGAATCTCAAAGAGCAAGGTTTTCAACCATTCAGCTTCCTTACCAGCAGCTGCTAAAGCCACAAATTCATATTCCATTATTAAAGAGTAATATCCATTGTTTTCTTGGAAGCCTAAGAAATTGCAACACCGCCAAGCAGGAATACCCATCCACTTGTAGACGAATTGTCTTCAGTATTGCTGATCCAGCTTGCAACAGTGTAACCTTCCAACACTGAAGGGTAACCTTCCAACACAAAAGGGTAACTAGTATATATCAATCTATAGTCTATGGTTTTCTTCAAGTACTTTAGTACCCGCTGAATTACTTGTCAGTAATGAGTACCAGGATTACTAGTATACTTGCTCAGTTTTCCCACTGCGAATGCAATATCAGACCTTGTACAAGTCATGGCATACATTAAGTATTCAATCACCCTAGAATACTCAAGTTGAGATACAATATGGCCATTATTGGGCATCAGCTTCTCACTTGTATCTATAGGAGTACGAACTGGAGAGCAATAAAAGTAATTGAATTTCTTTAGTACCTTCTCAATATAATGAGACTGAGAAATTACTATTCCATTACTTTCATGTTTAATCCTAATACCAAAGATAACATCATCCTCCTCTATGTCCTTCATAGAGAACCTTTGTGATAAAAATTCCCTTACCAGGTCAACCTGAACTTGGTTAGTGCCAAAGATCAGTATGTCATCAACATATAGGAAAATGATGACTCCTCTACCAGACTCATCAAATTTTCTATATACATATTTGTCAGCCTGGTTAAGTAAATAACCATTAGACAAAACCACTTCATCAAATTTTGATGCCATTGCTTAGGTGCCTGCTTCAGTCCATAAAGAGACTTAATTAGTTTATACACCATGTTTTCATTTCCAGGTAAGATGAAGCCCTGAGGTTGATTCATATAGATCTCCTCATCTAGTTCACCATTTAAGAAAGCTGTCTTTACATCCATCTGATGAATAATTAGGTTGTAAATTGATGCCAAAGCAATCAGCAGTCTTATGGTACTGATACCTGTCACTGGAGCATAAGTATCAAAAGTAGTCGATCCCTGACTTTTGTTTAAAGCCCTGAATGACTAACCTTGCCTTGAACATTTCAATAGTTCCATCTACCTTCAGCTTTCTTTTAAAGATCCATTTGAAACCAAGAGTTTTGCAACCTGGAGGTAGATCTGCCAACACCCAAGTGTTGTTGCCCATGATAGAGTCCATCTCATCATTGATTACTTCTTTCCAAAAAGCAACACTAGGACTTCATTGCTTCATCAAATGTTTTGAGATCACCCTCAATATTAAAGCAATATGAGTGTTGGTCAGAGACCTCATCCCTTGTTCTTTCAATTAAATATAATTGAAATTCATATCCAAATTCCTTTGGAGTCCTATTCCTTTTGCTTTTTCTAAGCTCAGGTTCAGGTTGCTTAACAACCTCTTTAGTTACCTCTTTAGGTACCACTGAAACACCAATGTCTTTAGTTCCATTTAGAATCCTGAGACTTGGTCTAGAGACTGAAGAGAATCTATTCTCATCAAATGTAGTATCCCTTGATTCAATTATTGAGTTAATTGAAACTGAATCATTAGGTTTAATTACATAGAACCTAAAAGCCTTGGAATGCTCAGCATATCCAATAAAGATGCAATCAATGCCTCTTTCACCCAAAGTTTTCAGCTTTGGATCAGGGAGTCTTATAACTGCCTTACAATCCCAATCCTTGAGGTAGTTCAGGTTTGGTTTTCTTTTAGTCCAAAGTTTATAAAGGGTAATCCTGTTTCTTTTATTAGGAACTCTATTTAATAAATAGCAAGTTGTTAACATGGCTTCACCCCAGAACCCTTGACTCAGTACTCTATTTTTTCTTTCAGATATACCATTTTGTTGTTGAGTGTAGGGGGCAGTCATTTCATGGATAATACCAACAGACTAAAAATACAGAGTATCCATGTACTCACCTCCCCTATCGGTCCTAAATATTTTGATTTAGGACCCTTGTTGTAATTCAACTTCAGTTTTGAATACTTTAAATATATCTAGTGCTTCATCCTTAGTATGTAATAAATAAACATAACAAAACTTTGAAGCATTATCAATAAATGTCACAAAGTATTTCTTATTCTCCAATAAAGGAGTAGCATGCAAATCACATAGATCACTGTGGATCAGCTCTAAAACTTCAGTTTCACTTTTTACATTTTGAAATACTTTCTTAGTTATTTTGGTCAGTATGCAAGTCTTATACTTTCCAGTGTCCATATCAAAAGTTGGGATTAACCCATCCTTTGACATATCTTGCATCCTCTTAAAATGGACATGGCCCAGTCTAGCATGCCATAAGATTGAATCATTCAGTTTAGAGGTTGACATGAAGGCTGGACCAATATTATCATTGACAATATTAAGCCTGAACATATGATTACTTAAATAACCAAAACCAATAAACATACCATGTTTGGATAAAACAAATTTATTAGATTCAATCACTTGTTTATAACCACAATTATTCAAAATACTACTTGAAACCAAATTCTTCCTTATATTAGGAACATGTAAAACATTAAACAACGAAACAATCTTTCTAGAACTAAACCTAAGATCTACATAACCACGTCCATGCACCAGGGCTGTTGACTCATTTCCCATGTGAAGAATAGACCCATCATTCAGCGACTCATAGGTCTTGAAATAGCATCTATCTTTACACACATGAACTGTTGCTCCTGAGTCAACTCACCACGCAACATCGTCATCCTGCACAAAGTAAGCTTTAGATACATATGTAAAATAATAAACCTGAAGAGATTTATTAAACATATTCTGACCTTTCAGTGAGTTGGAAGAATCATCTACTAAACCCTTTGTGCCTGATCTATTGGCTTTGTTGCAAACATTAACACTTTTGCAGTCCCTTTTAATGTGACCATTTTTGCCACATTTCCAACAAGTAGGTATTGCCTTCTTGTTAGGATCAACCCTTGTGTTATCATGATGTTTACGTTTACCCTTATTGTTATGCTCTACCATATTGACAACTAAAGGACCATCAACTTTGTTTCTCTTTGGCTTGTGTCATTATCTTGCACCCTGAGAGACTCCTCAATGCACAGATGACTGCCTAACTCAACAAGAGTTAACTCCTCATTCTTATATTTTAAGGTGTGCTTGAAATCTTTCCAAGAAGCAGGGAGTTTGTCAATGATACAAGAAACCTGAATGGCCTCATCCATGTTCATCTTATGTTGTGTAAATCTTCTTACCAAGAAGTTTATTGTATTGTTCCAAGACTGGTCTTAAATTAGTCATTTTGTAATTTGTGATATTACTAACAAGGAACTTCTTACTTGAGGCATCCTCACCCATAGCCCATATATTTGGCCTCCAAGGAATCTCATAGTTTTTTAGAAGATTTAACATTCTGGTAAATATCAAATAAAGGATCAGACATACCATTGAGGATTAAACCTCTGCAGACATAATCGTCATTGTCCCACTTGGCCCTCTTCCTGACTTGTTCCACAGTTGGATTATCACCACCATCCTCAGGCATGTGAGTAGTCAGCACATACACCATACTCATGCTGGAGAGCAAGAAATGCATCTTCTTTTGTCATCTTCTGAAGTCCACCCTTTCAAACTTGTCAAGCTTGGCAAAGTTTGAAGCCATTTGTTTCATAGGAGTAGCAACAATTGATTATCACAGAATAATCTTCTTTGATTGTTGGATGTTTTGTGTCCTAGATCAGGGTTAAGATAATCAATCGCCTAGCTACGTACCAAAGATGGTTACCGGATATCACTTGAAATCGTGTAATCACTTTCCAAAGAAGATTATTCGACAATATGTCTGGGTATCACGAATACCTCCTTTGGATAAGACCAAGTGTTTGTTCTTGTTCTAGGCACGGATCAAGAACCCTTTCACCGTATTTTTTTGTATCTCACAAGTAGTTTGTCACCTCCTATTTATAGGAGAATACTCAAAACACTAGTCAAAGAAATTATGAGAGATTATAGGAGATATAATCTCTTTCATAACTGACTTCCTTGATTTAAGAAATTAGTGGTTACGATGACCATATTAAATGTGGTCATTAATTGTAATTGTAACTTACCATAAGAAACGGTCAAAACAGTTGCAAGTCATTAAATTCATATTAATGAGTTATTCTTTCAGTATCTTGCACATTCACCTAATTCACTAAAGAGTATACAAGTTGAAGGTTCAATACTGAAAAGACTCACAGATGAGTTATTACTCCCTGATGGCATCCTTCAGCTTACTCCTTAGGGAGTACCAAGCAGAAGCCATCAGACTGATGACTATCGTTACTCACTAAAATGTCAACTCACTTAAGATCATCAGTGACATGAATTTCCTTTTAACCACTATCAGAGTCAGAGTGTTTAGTGACCAATGGGAGTACAATGATGAAAGAGAAAATATCATACAACATTATTGGTTCAACTCTCTTTCCATGTCATTTTGTGGATAATTTTTTGTAAATTTTTTGTGAGTGTAACATTTCTTAAAAGAAAAAGGCAGTTGCTAGTGTTTTGATGTTTGTAAATATAATTTTGATTAGGGGGGAGTATGCCAAACCTAAAAGATTTTAGTTACATGTTTTGTAAGTAACTATTTTGAAACATATTAAAAGAATAAGATGGACAATAATATTGAAAGTCGGAGAGTAATCATATGTCATTAAGAATCAAACTCGTAACTCTAGGATACGACAAAAACCCATCGGTGGAGAAGATTTGTTAAGAATTACCACCTCTAAATCCTATGATACCGATACTATGATTCCTATTTTCTAGTGCTTAGATTATCTCGACAACTATTGGGCATTGCTTCAATGGCATCACTCTTTTGCCCCAAACGTCTAGCTGACTAGTCTAATAAGTTTTTGGTGAAATGGGTCTTGGATTCAATCCTATCGCGTAGGAGTCGTGGCTAAAAGCCACTCGAAGATGTGCTTCTTTCTATTTGAACGATAGAAAGAAAAAAAAAGTTGTGAGTAAGCATCCCAACCAAAAGTGGTGCACGGACTTAAGCTTTCTTTATCAATTTAAACATTTTGGGGAGATTGTCTTGAAATAGTTATCTATGATCTTATTTTTATTGACTTTAAATGCTTTCTGCAGGTACAAAACATCCAGCATATGAAAATTCCATTGGAAGAAATACGATCAGCAACTAGTGAGTCCATTGGTAAAGTGTACAAGGCGGATCTCTCCCACTTTAATGTAGATAAATATGTCGCGGAGAACAAAATCAAGAGAGTGTCTATGGAAGAAATCTTAAAGTACCCGAGAATAAAAAGCACAGTTGCTATTAAGAGTATTGATGGTGGATATGGGCAAAGAACTGCAGAACGACTCCAAACGCTTCTTTATCTTTCAAATAAAAACCTTGTCAAACTAGTTGGATTTTGTGATGAAGATGCTGAGCGTATTCATGTTGTCTATGAGTATGCCTCAAATGGAAGCCTAGATGCATATATTCATAGGCAACATATCAGTTATCGGAAATATATCACTAATCCGACCCGTGGGACCATGAGAAACATTTTTCCTTGGGTAATCCGTTTGCAGTTTTGCCTCGATGCTGCCCGTGGGCTCAACTTTCTCCATATTGGTAATGGAAAGAATGGCACGATAATACATGGTAATATAAAGAGCTCCAACATTCTTATAAGCAGAGACGGAGTAGGCATGATTGGTGACTTTGGATTGTCAACAAATCAGAATACGGAAAGGTTGACAAAGGAGTATGATGTCTTTTCGTTTGGCCTTGTTTTATATGAGGTAATGAGTAAAGATCAGTTGACACATTTTGAGCTATCCAAAGATGATCCAGAATTGCTGCCTGACCTAGTCAAAATCGGCTTTAATTTAAGAAAATTAAACAACATTATCGATCCAATGTTACAAAAAGAATTTGAGAAAGACCGTGCTTCCATTAGCACGCAGGAAGATTCTATAGATATTTTTGCAAAAATTGCATATCGATGCTTCGCAGAAGTAGAGAATCGCCCAACTATGGCTGACATTGTGCAAGAACTGGAGAAAGCATACAAATGTCACGTAAGTCTTTAAACTTATGACAACTATATATATACGTATTCATGTCCAGGAATATGTATGTGATGCATTGTTTACGTCAACTATGCAAACAATTTATTTATGTGTCTTAAAAAATCTAGAGAACTATATAAAAGTATAAAACTAGATGGTAAGAATGATACGTACTAACAGTTATGTCTTCATATTTATGTTTTAAATATAGCTGATTTCTTTTTATTTTCTGGGTGGCTGCATGTTAGGTTGGAAGTTTCGAACAAAGGCAAAAAGAGGAAGACAACTCAAAGGTAATGAATCTTAATATTTACGAAAGGATTACTCATATTTCTTGCACACCGTGCACGTTTTTAAAGATTTTTAGCGTGTTTTACTCGCAACAAATGTTTTATTTTTAGTCGGTGAAAACTAGCCGTGCCGCTCGTGAATTTTATGGATTGGATCACGAGCCGAGCTTAAACAAGCTTGATCCCGATCTCAAGCCTAAGTTTAAGCTAGTTTAATAATTGAGCTCGTGGCCGAGCTTTACATATAAAAATCGACTAAGCTTGCGAGCCTAAATGGGCCCTAACAATTTATATGTATACCTATTTATGAACGAGTTTATAAAAAATAAACAAGCTCGAGCACTATGTGATTGACAAGCCGAGTTTTGTTCGAGCTTTACTTCCTTCAACACGTAATATAAACTAGTCTATATTAAATTTTTGACAATATGAAGGGTGATAAAAACATTATTTAGATGAAGAGATTTAAAGGGGGTTGGCAAAATACTATGGCCCTTGTTAGTGACAGGTATAGAATGACCGTTACCAACCGAGAGAGACGGATACATACACGTATTAAAATTTTCACGAAGACTAGTAACTGAATTATTGAGATTAGAGCTCGCACCTATATCCATATTCCATGCGTCAGGATCATGAAGTGTCCCGGTGGTGAATGCATGAGGCAAGTTGGTAGGCTGTCCCGATGTAGCCGTGGGGACCGATACGTCGGGCTGAGGTGGCTGAGTACCTCTCATAACATGGGCCGAACCCGCTGCTGGACCATAAGCCGTCTGTTGCAAGGTTTTTAAGATCGGGATCCTACCCATGATCGTTTTCATCTTTGCAAGATCGAGATCGTAAGGCCGGATCGGGATCGTATGATCCTACTATAATGTCATATTATACAAATCTACAAATAATTATATATCATAAACACAAAATGATATGAATGTTTCATAGGAATGTTGTCGTAAATTATAATTATAAAATGTTTAAGAAGATTAACTTATTGTTCTTTAAATCTAGGAAACACAACCCATAAATCCGTAGTTTTTTAGTTCGTGGTTCGAAAAAAGTAAGATGAGATCAGAGTAGATCTTAAGATCTCATGGTCAAGATCGGGATCTTATAAGATCCTAAGCATGCAAAGATCCTACGTAGGACCCGGGTCGTTTTTACTTTATTGTATCGTAAAATCGTAAGATCAGGATTGGGATTTTAACAACCATGGTCTGTTGGGCAGAAACATAGTGATAGGCCGTCGAGTAAGAGAAGCCAGGTGGTGGCCTAACCGACTGGGATACTAGATAAAAGGGAGCACTATTATGGTGTTGGGCTGGCCTCATATTCAAAATAGGTCCAACACGCACATGAGGGCTAGTAGCATTATATAGTGGGCCGTAACTCGAAGGACTTGGGCCAGTAGCAGTGTAGACAATATTATCCATGAGAGTATTAGGTAAATGCGAGTGATCCGTGCTAGTCGTGCGCAAACCGGTTAACCAGATAGGTTCGGTTTGGGTCAAACAGGAACCAGTTTCGGTTGGTGTGATGATAATATTAATACTCTTGTTCATGTTTTGGAATGCTTCTTTCGAGCTTCGGGATTACGTATCAATATGTCTAAAAGCAAGATTATGGGGGTTAATGTTGGAGATGATAAGATCAAAGTAGCGGCTTCAAAACTCGGTTGTCTAATTTTTAATACGCCGTTTACTTACTTAGGTACAAAAGTGGGAGGCAACATGTCCCGTGTACAAGCTTGGACGGAAATTATTGATAAGGTGAAATCTCGCTTATCCAATTGGAAATTAAAGTCCCTTTCAATTGGAGGTAGGCTTACTTTACTTAAATCGGTCTTAGGTTCGATACCGATATTTCACATGTCTATCTTTAAAGTCCCTTTAACGGTGCTTCGTTCGCTTGAATCTATCCGATGCCAGTTTTTTAATGGACATGAGCTCAAAAGTAACAAATCTTCTTGGGTTAAATGGAACAGTGTGTTGGCGGCCAAAGAAAAAGGTGGACCGGGTTTAACGGTTTTTTAAAAACCCGGTTAAAACCGGTTTTAAAACCGGTAAAAAACCGGTACCGTAAAAAACCCGAAAACCGGTATAACCGGTTCGGTTATATAAAACCGGTTCGGTTTTTAAAAAATCGGTTTTTAAAAAACCGGTTACGTTTTTTTATACCGGTTTTTTAAAAAACCGGTTTACATTTGCATCTCTACCGTCGAGTAAGAGAAGCCAGGTGGTGGCCTAACCGACTGGGATACTAGATAAAAGGGAGCACTATTATGGTGTTGGGCTGGCCTCGTATTCAAAATAGGTCCAACACGCACATGAGGGCTAGTAGCATTATATAGTGGGCCGTAACTAGAAGGACTTGGGCCAGTAGCAGTGTAGACAATATTATCCATGAGAGTATTAGGTAAATGCGAGTGATCCGTGCCCATGGGAGAAATACTAGCATTAGTAGGGGTATTATTAAGCCCCAATCTATCCAACAATATTGTAAGCAATTCATCAGTGTTGGTGCTCAATGGTCCAGTCATTGTGAATGGTTGTTGTTGTATGAATAAATATATGTGAATTAAGGTACGGGTAGGGTTTGTGTAGGGTTTATGTTGGTAAACGCAACAAGCCAAAGCAATAACAAAGCTAACCAGTTTGTAAAGAAAATGAAATGTGTAGGGTTTTGATGAGGAACGCATCAAGCTAAAAAAGAAAACGAACCAGTTGTGACCTTGCACAACGAATCAATAACACATAATACGTGACCTTGCACGTCAAACTACCTCGTGACCTAAGCACGAAAAACACTACCGTGACCTTTCACGATTTGAAAACAAGAACTGGAGACCTAAGACCCAAACTGAGGACGACGGGATGTTTTTAGGTTTAGGGTTACAATGATCGACTTAGAGGCGTGATACCATGTAAGAGTGTAAAGGGTTTCGTATCTTTCATTCATCATGAAACGGGACATATATATATACAAGAGTATTCTAGATCTTGGGAGCCCAAGACAAAATATAACTATAATACATCATAAAATATGGGCTAACAGAGCCGAGCTTAAGCTTGTGAAAATCTTCACGAGCTCAAGCTTTATATATATATATATATATATATATATACGAGCCTAGCTAGGCTTCTGGCAGATGTCTGCTCGGCTTGATTCCACTCCTAAATGACTAAAAGTATGGGTCATCTTTTGGTATCTATGAGTAACCTTTAGCTCGGCCTCTGGCAGATGTCGGCTCGGCTTGATTCCACTCCTAAATGATCAAAAGTATTGGCCATCTTTTGGTATCTATGAGTAACCTTTAGCTCGGCCAGCTCGGCTTCTGGCAGATGTCTGCTCGGCTTGATTCCACTCCTAAATGACTAAAAGTATGGGCCATCTTTTGGTATGTATGAGTAACCTTTAGCTCGGCCTCTGGCAGATGTCGGCTCGGCTTGATTCCACTCCTAAATGATCAAAAGTATTGGCCATCTTTTGGTATCTATGTGTAACCTTTTGTGACGTTTCTCAAAACGTGTCACTAAAATTGCAAAAAGAAAAATTAAAACAAAAAGTGTCACAAAAGTTAAAAATATCGCTAACACCGCAAGAAATTTCATAAAGCTCGTAAACTACTTAAAAACCATGCACTAGAATCTAAAAAAGTTGCAAATGTTCTAAAAAATTGGGCGGTTTGGTAACAAAATTCCTATTTTGTGGGAAAAACTTTGCAAAACGCTCATGGTGAGTTTAATCAGGAAAAATATCCTAATTTTTTAGGAATTTTTTTTGGATAAAGTGTTTCCTCGGCAAATTTTATTACTTCAAAAAACAGTTAACTACAAAGGATTAAGGTGAGTCTCACACTTTCGCCCGTTACATAGGCAAAACAACTTCTTTAAAGGAATGTACACAAAGTAACTACACTGCAAAAGAAACAAGAATAAATATTTCTTCTTACAACCTCGAACTTTAATATCCAAATTATCGCATATGTCTTGAATCTTGTCAGGAATATCCTGGTCTTCATACATATCATCGTCGTATAGGTCGAAATCATTGTCACCATTCACATAATATTCCTTCCATTGTTCCAACAGACTATTAGTACTATAGCCAACCTTCTTTGAAGCCAGAAAATTTATCTTATCGTTATCAACTTATACAACTTCATCTTCACTATCATGATCATCCGAAGAATCAACATTTTCTAAAGGTTTACCCTCATCATCCACAAGGGTAACCTTCCCTTCAATAATAAGTCTTTTCATCTTATCAATTTGGGGTAGTACTAGTACTACTAGATTTCACATTCCAGAACGAGGAATCACTAGAATTAGTCTTTTTACTAGCCAGATCTGAATTCCCATCATTTGTACCCAAATCAACATCATTTTCAACTGAATTAAGCACATCAAATGGATTTAAATTATCAACCTCTATTGTAGGCTCCACATCATTCTTCTTAGTCCCACTAGTGTTGCATTGTTCTTTTTAGAAACTTGTCTATACACTTGTTTGACTGGTTTAAATCCCACTTTAGGCTTAGCCGGAATACCTCTAGGAGTTTGGCTAGGCTTATTCATGTTAACTCCATATAATTTATTTAAATTAAAAACCACTAAAATTTTATTAATTACCTAATCTTTTTTCAAGTTTTTTTTCACAATTTGACACATATTTTTATATGTTTTTTTATCCATCATATTTTTCCATCAAAATTTTCAATTTTGACAAAATTGATTCAATTTTGACTTTTTATTGACCAATTAGATCGCACGATATTGCATACGTGACAAAATCAAACGTTCTGATTAGTCTAACTTTTTTCTGATAAGATTCAATTTGATAAAAGACTGCAAAATGATATAATTATTTTATTATATAAAGATGTGCATAAAATGATAGTATCTCTTAAAGTTTTTAATACATGTATATACACTTATATTTATATAGGCCTTTACCAGAAAAGAAAAAAAATTACGAAAGTAAACCAATATCCTAAACACAATTATAATAAGATATCAGGTTCAATAATTCTTGTTTTCTATTGACATTTATGATGCAGATGGAGAATTTGAGACACTTGAGAATTCCATTTAAAGAGGTATACTCAGCCACCCATGGTTTTAATGGTAAGATCGGATTAGGTGGATTTGGAGGCGTATACAAAGCAGAACTCTTCCACGTCGATGTAAGAAAGTATGTTGGAAAGAAAGAATCTCTTATTGAACTCTATGGCTACCCTAGAAGAAAAGGCAAGGTTGCTCTTAAGCGGAGAGAAATTGCGTCTTCTCAAGGAAGGAAAGAGTTCTGGAAAGAAATCGACGTGCTTTCTGAATTAAATCATCAAAATCTAATATCGCTTGTTGGTTTTTGTGATGAATATGGTGAAATGATACTTGTTTATGATTATGCTTCCAATGGAAGCTTTAGCGAACACATCCAAAACAAAAAAAAGGAATCTAACTTAAAATGGGCACAACGTCTGGAAATTTGTATTGATGTGGCCCAAGGTCTAAATTATCTTCACAACAATCAGATAATACATCGTGATGTGAAGAGCGACAACATTCTTCTGGGTAGCGGTTGGGAAGGCATAATTGGAGATGTTGGCCTGTCTGTAACCATTAACAAAGCAGATTCTCAGATTTCAAAGGTTAATCCAGCAGGCACCCCTGGTTATGTTGACCCAGTATATTTGGAGAGACATATATTGACTAAACAGTCTGATATATATTCTTTTGGTGTGGTTATGTTGGAACTGTTATGCGGGAAATTTGTGGAAGATCCGGTCAAAGGAAGTTTCCGAGCTAGTCTAGTTGACAATGCTGAACACCATTTAGCAGGCAACCAACCATACCAGATTATGGCTCGTTATTTAAGGGAAGAGCTTAAGGACGAAAAGTGCAGGGATTCAGTTAAAACTTTTTCTTCCATAACTCACGCATGCTTGCGTAGTTCTGAAAATCAAGGCCTCACAATGGCTGACGTCCTGAAAGAATTAAAGAAAGCATTGACATTACATGTAAGTCCATATTACTTTTATGTACATGCCTCATGCAGTCCTGCTTGATGTTAGCAAGAATAATGTCATTTAGTGACATATGGAAAAAGTGTCAAAGTCTAAACAATGTCACTAAAGTTTGAAAATGATTCACAACTATTAAATACTTTTTTTTGGTGAGCATTAAATTTATATTATAAAAAAAATGTCCAACAAGTTGACAGGAAGAGTAGTACAAATTGAGAAGATGGCCCAGAAGATTTGTTCTATAGGCTTGCACTTCTTTATTCTTGTTTTTTAAGATATTGTGTTTCTTGATAATTTCGTAGCTAATAGGGGTGGAAACCATATTGCTTGAGGAGGTCAAGTCTGCCACAGACAACTTCAACGATAAATGTTTTATTGGGAGTGGAGCATCAGGCAAGGTATACCAAGGAGAGCTCACACTTTCTAAGAAATCTATACCAGTAGCCGTGAAGCGGCTTGATAGGGCGCGTTATTATGAAGAAGGTGCATTCTTAAAAGAGGTTGCAAAGCTTTCTCGTTATGTCCATGAGAACATCATTACCCTTCGAGGCTTTTGTGAAGCTGATTGGAATGAAAAGATCATTATTATGGATCATGCAATCAATGGAAGTCTAGATAAGCACCTTCATAAGTCAACTCTTACATGGAGACTCCGGCTCGAAATATCTATTGGGGCTGCAAAAGGGCTAAATTTCATTCACTCTTTTGAAGACAAAAAAACAGTCCATGGTGACATAAAGAGCAGCAACATTTTACTAGATCGTGACTGGAAACCTCGTATTTCTGATTTTATTATATCTAAAACCCATGGAACGAAAGGCTATCTCGATCCACAATACTTGTCAAGCGGCTCAACCAAAGAGATTGATGTTTATTCATTTGGTGTCGTTTTATTCGAATTATTATCAGGGAAACTGGCAATAGAAAAGGTTGAAAAGTATTCTCACACCACGCTTCGCCAAATTATAGATGCAGGAGATGGAGTCAAAGATGTCTCCCTTGCTTGGATGGCTACACGCTGCTTTGAACAGGAAAAACTGCATGCATTAATACTTGGTGATATTATGAAACAAACAGATGCAGAGTCCATAGATATACTTTCGAAAGTTGCCTACGAGTGTTTGCAGAAGGATCAAGAAAAACGTCCAACAATGGATTTGGTTATATTGGAACTAGAGAAAGCGTTGAACATCCATGTAAGTTTTAAAAAGAGTAGAAAAAAATAACGTTTTATCAGAAAGGAGGAGCACTATCAATATATGCACGTATTAATATAGAAAGAGAGATGTGTGTCCTGTTTGGGTCATTTTTACCTTGAGTTTTTGTATCTATATTAATTATTTCTAGCTTTAGAAAGTTAACTGAACGTATGTAAATGATATTCTTGTGACACACACAGGTAGAGTGGGAATTTGAGCAAAAGTTGCCCAAAGATAATGAGAATATTATGAAGATGATAGAACATCCGGAGTCCCAAGTAATCACAAAGAAGCATCTCTCTTCGATTTTCTCTTCAGGAATCCGCCTTAACAATGGAAAAGTGGTGATTAAATCTCTTCAGAATGTCGGTTTTTACATCTTTCAAATTCTGTAGCTGTACATCTAATTTTGCTTTAAAATTTAATATTACAGTGGTTATCACTAAACAAGGATGGAAAAGTGAAAGAAATGATATCAGCAATAACGTTCTCTTACGAAAATTGCTGGTCTTCTAGGTTGAAAGTATTGGAGAACTCTAGGTCATCTCTCTCTCATTCTTCACATTTTTTTCAACAAATTTCTTTTTGTTCGTCAGAAAGCATTTTTACAATTTCTGTGAAATTGTACACGGTTCTCACCTTATATATAGACAGTGTCGTGATCAGATATATTTACTGGCTAATATGTTAAAAGTATGTACAGGTTTGGAACAGTCCCAAAGATTTCAAATACTCCAAATCTCAAAATCCCAATCAAAATAAAAACTCAGTTTTTATCTTTGGGGATCATATATGGAGCTTACCTGGTGTTTAAGTTTTGTGATCCAAAAATGGTTTCAAGTAAACCATTTGTGGACTTAAAATACAAAACAGCGAGTGGAGAGTTAAATTCATATATTGCAGAGCGGAGGGATGGTGAGTGGATGATGATTGAGTTGTGCCGCTTTAGGAGTGATAATCAAATTATTGATTTTGAAGTTCAGCTAGAGAGCTTTTGTGGACATCCTTGTGGCAGCGGTCCGATCTTTTTAGATGGCATTGAGTTTCGACCCATTGATAACGTAAGCCCAAACAACATACGTAAGATAGTTCATATCTAAACGAAAATTGTTTGACGTGTTTGCCTGACTCATATCCTAAATTAGAAGCCTGGTTTATCAAATAGAGTTCAATGTTTAACCATAACTTAGTCACAACTCTCTCTTTTCTCATATTTACTTTTGATCATGTCATGTGTCTTAATCTCTTTCTTACGTGTATGATTTAGACATGTCAATCAAAGCTCGTTACAAAATCAATACATTAAATGTTTCCATGTGAACCTTTGGCTTAAGGAGGCTCATGTCTGGAAACACTTCCACAATAGTTATTAATAAAAAAACGAAAAGAATTAAACAGACATACTCGTCCGATTTTACAGGTGGAGCATGAGAAGAGTGTGGATAGATCAATAAATGCAGATTCAAGCATTAACTGGGACCAACAATTGTCGAGCGATTTTCAAGAAATAATGAAGAGGTCGCAGTATGATGTGCTTACTATGACCAAACTAGAGCTTGACAATCTTCTCTTAACTGGAGTCCTTATTGACAATGGGGAAAAGGTTTTTCTTTTCCAGACTTCGTTTTCTATTCATATTTTGTAATTGTTAGTCCCTGTGGTTAATTAGGTATTAACGGATTGGCTGCTTTACAATAAACAGCTCTTTTCGCTAAGCAAAATGAACAGCAAGAAATGTCATATGATACCGGCAAAGGCAGTAATAAACAAATCGTTGAATGCAGAATATTCTAAATGCCAACCTTCAGCAACGTCTAGGTTGGTTTTGTACTTTAATGTTCGTAAAGTTATAAAGTGCACAGGTTTGGACGCGCGCGCGCGCACACACATATACACATATATGATTCAAAAAGCTTTATTAACCTGAAATTATTATGTATAACTGCAGATTTGAAGAGGTCGTCGAGCTTCAACGCCACCGAGCATTTAGTATCAACTGCAATATTGATACTAAAATGCTGTCCACAGATACAGCCTATGCATGTTATCTTGTGTTCCAACTTCCAGAAAACAGCGAGGGACTCAAGTGTCCGATGAAAGCACGGGATCTGCTCAACAAGAATAACAAAGAAAGCACAATTATATATCTTAAAGCCCCACGCCCGGTTGATTTATATAGAGATAAGAGAGTTCCAGAAAACAGAGAAGATGGCTGGATGGAGGTTATAGTCTGGGAATTTTTCTACAATAACGAGATCAAAGACAATTACATTCCCATGGAATTGAAACTGGTATGTCTTGGAGGAACTATGTCAGGCCTAATTATATGTGGCGTCGAGTTTCGGCCATTATAGAGCAGAAGAATGAATCATTTGTGGAAATTGAGATTTTATTTCAACTTCAGTATGTTAAGTTTACTTTCAGGTTAGCATAAGAACCTTGTTGTATGTGCTGGGAATGACTAATGAGATGCGCAAATTCAGATGTTGTCTATGATTGGATGTCACCACTTATTATTTATGTTACTCCTATATTGAATTTACTTCGGCAGCTTTTCATACATAAATCTTTCGATATTAGATAGAGGACCAAAAGATGTTACATCATTACAAGTCTTGATAGTCGGTTAAAAGGTCGTAAACCATGTCCAAAAAGCATTACAGAAAAGCCAAAACGACTATTTTAAATTAAGAAACTGCTGCTTTTATCTATTTCTGCTGCTTTTATCTATTTCTATTCATCCAGAATTGCAGAGACTCTTGCTCTTTTTAGATCAATCTATTGTCACAGGCAGCATTACAGAAAAGGGTGTTGATTATCATGTAAAATGTTGATAATCAATATTGACTCGTTATCACGTTTTGTCTCAACCAATGTTTATGCTCATTCACATCTTATAGAGTATCCACTCGTTTGAAAAAACGTGATTATCATGTAAAATGTTGATAGTCAATATTGACTTGTTTGTTTAGTATAAGAAAGCAATTATGCACGATGCTCATAATAATCTCTATCTCTCTCTCTCTCTCTCTCTGACGTCTCTCTGACGTCCAAGATTCCATCCTCTGCTGAACTTCCAAAGACAGACGATTTGTCAGGAGACCACTACAATATGAATAAAATATTGTCAACGTCCAAATATTATTTGAAAAAACATAGAAGACGTAAAAAATCACTAGTGAGTTTAACCTGCACACAAAGAACAGCAGCAGTGTGATTCTCAAATATATGGACAGGTGCTCCAATCCCATTAGTAATGAGATTCCGACGATCAAACAAGCGAATAGTGTTATCAGCAGACCTGAAAAGAAAATGATTCCGTGGATTCAGCAAGCGCTTCATTTAGAGATATCAATTTCGACCCACTTAATAATGTGTCAATTAGACATCATACATTCATATATTTGCTTATTAGTTACTATTACCCCGTCAGTATAAGATCTTCATCAATTGGATTCCAATCAACACAGTGAAGATCAGCATCGTGTGCTTTCTCAACCTATAAAAAAAGCATAGAGAAAACGCATTAATATATCTCAACTATAGAACCGCAAAAGAGTAATGTTATTTGTTAAAACCCGAATAATAAAGAAGACGGGGAAGTTACCTTAACAACCAGAGATGAACATGAATACTCCACAAAACAACTGTCTTGTCCTTCCCTGCAAACACGACATACAACACTTTTATTAAGATCCATTTGTGTGAAGCTCACGCGTAATTACAACTTTTATGTATATATATATATCCGTGAGAGATAACATAAGTTTGTTATCTAAAGCTTGCAGTACCTATTTATAAGCTGGATGCTAAAATTTTAGTTCTTTTTGCAGTAACCATAGACTCTTTATAAAAGAACCAAAATAGGTTTTTGAGGAACCTAGGTGTTCAGTTGGCCATTACAAATTATCGGTTTTTGTATATCAGAAACCGATAATTTTCTTGGTGACCACTCAAAATCTGCAAGGTGAACACTGAACAGCATAAAAGAGTATCAACTCTTTTCTTGGAAAATCATTTCAACATCAAACATTATAATATAAACCGATATAAACATTACGATTCACATTCTTTATAGCCTTATACTCAATAAGAAGTGTATAAACTATAAAGAGAATGAAACATTATGAAGTACATAAAGAGCAACGGGTCAGAATGGGTTTGGGTTAAAACAAAGTATTGCCGTGGGTCGAAACTCGAAACAGTTGAAGTTGGTTTAAAATGGCTGAAACGGAAACGGAAATTAAGAAGAATGAAAACTGGATAATATTAAAATGGCTGATCGAACGATACAAGCCAAATATGTGAGTGTTTAAATATTTGGTTTGAATACGTACATCAGGGTTGTCCGTGTGTGTAGGGCCAGATCTATTTGTTAAATATGGGGGGCAAGTGCCCCCAATGGCTCGTCGAAAAAGTCAAAAATTTAGTGTAATTTTGACCTTTTTTCGAAAGTGCCCCCCACTCGAGATTCAAATTGCCCCCCACTCACGTATTAAAACCCAAATTCAACACTTTAAAATCTTATAAATCCATATCTCTAACTAAAAATACTTGATTTATCATTTCGATCTTAGTTTTTTCTTCCACATTTTGTTGCCATTGCCAAAAAAAATAAAAAATTGCCCCCCACAAGCGATATTCCTGGGTCCGTCACTGTATTGTTGTTATGAGGAAGCTCCCTTATGCGATTAACCTGCACACATATAAGCAAAAACAAAGAAACATGTTTAACATTTTCGAGAAGCGTTGAATTACATTTTAGAGAAAAACTTCAAAGGCATAATATGCCTAGATCAGAAAAAGTACCTCTCCAGGATGTATGATGGTTTTAAACTTCTTTACATAAGGTGAGCGTGCTTCTTCACTGAACTACAAAATAAACAATTGTTATTCAATAAACCAGATACGAATTGTTATTCAATAAACCTGATACGAAACAGTGGAATGTTGCACTCACCTGTGAAATGTGTTTTGCAACGGCTACCCTAGGTTTAACAATCTCATAATTTGCTATCACAAGTGTGTTTGGGACGCTACCATCAGTCTGCATGATGAAAATTAAAAAAAATTCATAAATTGGATCATATTTAATTTTCTTTATAGTTATTTTCGGCTAAGCCATTGTTTGTTATGAACATTAATCGTTGGCGATTCTTGTAAGTAGCTTGCTCTAACTGTGAGCCCCATATGTTAAGATGTCAAATTTACATAACAATAACCAATGTAAGGGTTAGTTATTTTTAAGCTTTGACAAGGTTCGCCAACCAGATAAAGCTTATTTTAACGATAGCTTATTTTTCTAGATATATAAGGCTAAGCTCCCATAAGCTTTATAAACTTGTGCGTCAAACACTCCCTAACTAAAAGTTACAATCATTAAGGTGTTGTTTGTTTCATTAAGATGTTTTGGTCTTAATCTGACTACCGCATCTTACTAGTAAGAGGTGGTTATAAAGTCTAAATTTGAATGAAATAATGTTGTTTGTTTTTTATAATTGTCTGAATGATTTTAATTATCCATTTTTAAGTATATATTAATCCATAACAATACAATGAATAAATAACTTACGTAAACATTGAACAAAACTATTTTATCATAATTTTAAAACATTATAAACCATTAGATAAATTATCAGGTCGTGTTTATTTAATGAGAAAAAACTGATGTACCTACTTACAATTGACACTCATTTTATAAAGTTAAAGACACAAAAAGCTATGAATTTTATTTTGGGTGTGTAATATTATCTAGTATTATAAATATTTTGGATGCAACATTATGTAGTATTATAAATAAGCTTTTAAGTACTGACCACACACTTAATCTCAAAGTCAAAGTTTCATTTCTCAACCTCTCCTTTTCCCCTTCCCACAAGTGCTTCTTCTTCCTCTTTTTTCCGACTGAGTATAATCACCGGAAAAATATGTCGCCTCGAAAGACTCATAAACAATGGAGTGTTAAGGGTTTTGAGGGTTCATATGGGTTGAAGGCAGGTAAGAGCTTCATGATCTGACTGTGTCTGAATCGCAATAGAAAACAAACAACTTACACTACTTTTGTCAAATACTAATAGATAAGGTGATGTTTGAAAACGACTTGAATGAGTTAATATGAAAAAAACTAAAACTAAAATTATTAAGTAATAAAACTGAGGATGTCTGCATTAAGTCATTTTTTAATTAAACATGACTTAACAGAAAATTTTAACAAACAAGCCCATTTCAAAGCCCCAACGGCTCAACTACGCCTACTCTATTCAAACACCTTTATACGACTCACATTACCATCATTTTTAAGTTACTCCCTCCGTCCCATTTTTATTGTCCACGTTTTCTTTTTGGGACGTCTCAATTTAATTGTCCACTACTAAAAATAGATAGGTTAGTTTGATCAAGTTTACTATATTACCCTTGTTTGAAATTATTATTACAAACTTTAAAAAAGACTTTAATTAATTAGCCAAGGGTAAAACTGTCATTCTGTCAAAAAGTAAGAGAGAGAAAGCAGTAATAAATGCATTTTTATTAAACTGTGTGTTTTTGTCGAGAGACAATAATTTTGGGACGGAGGGAGTATCTAACTATAGTTAATTTTGCCAAACACTTTTATACGACTCACACTTACTATCATTTCTAGCCACTAACTACACAAACTTTAGTACGACTCACTTACTATCATTTTGACCGGGTCGGACGGGGTTGTCCGGTTCTGACCGGGTCTGACTGGGTTTTGACCAGGTCTGACCGGGTTTCGGCTGGTTTTGACCCGGTTTTACCGGGTCCGGTCGGGTTTTGACCGGGTCTTGCCGGTTTTGACCGAGTCTGACTGAGTTTTGACTGGTTGCGACCGGATCTGACCGGGTTTCGGCTGATTTTGACCGGGTCTGACGGGGTTGTCCGGTTTTGACCGGGTTTCGGCCGGTTTTGACCGGCTCTGGCCGGTTCCGACCGGGTTTGACCGAGTTTCGGCTGCTTTTGACCGGGTTTTACCGGGTATGACGGGGTTGTCCGGGTCTGGCCGGGTTTCAACCGGGTCTGACCAGGTTTCGACCGGTTTTGACGGGGTCTGGGTGTGTCTGACTTCCCAAATAAGCGAAAAAAAATCTCCAACAAATGTTACTGAAAAGCGATGGTCCAAGGACGTGCTACTAAAAAGAAAAGAAAATGTGATATTTGTACAGCCATGTTAACTTTAAGTGACTCAAGACAACAAGGACTTGCACATGAGTCATATGGTCATGATACACATTACATGCATTGCATAGCCACATACCGTTAAACTCTCGGCCGATAGGTCTAACTAAGTCTTTTTCAATCCCCATAATTGGATCATCGAAAAGAAGAGATCTCGAGCTAGAGAATATTAAAAAATACGCTCAAAGATTGTAAGGATTTACAAACTGCCAAAGAGAAATTCATTTTCGAAACCAAATTTAACAAGGCCTGCATCTTTCAGAGCCTCATCTTCACTTTCATAACATAAAGTTTCATGGAGTAATGTTGCGTGGTACTCTTTACCCAAAACAAATGTTGCGTGGTACTCAGATGTGATCACATTGGCGATTTTTTTTCATCCTGTGGAAATGTTAACGTTCCTAGCAATTTTTCTCGTGTTTGGCAAGCGGTCATTTGGTCATCCGGGTACTACATATGGAAAGAAAGAAATGCTCGTGTGTTTGGCAAGCGGTCAATTTTTCTCGTGTTAACGTCACCGTGCAGATTACTATTCCGCAAATTCCTACAACATACTTTAGTCGATAACGATAGTAAGACGTCCTAAGAGTTCTATTTGGGTGGGCAAGTGAGAATGTGAGATCTGAATTTATCCAGCTCCGTACGAACCTCCTGGACGATAAATTAGATCAATCAACCGCCATATCTGCACACATTACGATCGTATTTAGTTTCAAGAATACAAAACAGCGAATAGATTGTCTCATTGTCATAATAATAAAGTTAATGAATAGGAGAGGAGAAATGGACGTGTGTCGTGCAATGGGTCCAAGAAAGTATAAATAAAGTATACAACTCGAGTCAAGATTTCATGTTGGTTGACCTACACCCTTCTATATCCATTTTGTAAAAAAGCATAACTAATAGTATAAATGAAGCTTATAAATTGTAGCCTCTATTAATCGATAACTTTCAAGAATGATGCAATGTGTAAAGAAGGGGAAAAAGCTCACCTGCAAGGTTCCACATCCACGGTACTTTTTATAGTCATTAGAAACGCTAACAATTGTCCATGGATCATGCGCATTCCAAGTAAAATCAACCACCTTGTCCCTACAATCATACACGTGATAAGTTTTTCTTACAATTGGTATGTTACCCGAAGTCCCCCTCAACAATGAAATAAATTTGTTTGAGATGCGCCAAAAACCAGAAACATGACAACATGACATTGGATATATTCATAAATAAGTGCCTACTTGGCACAAAATAAACGACGCCGGTTTTTAACGAAATGATGATCTTTGTACCTGTGCCCAGAATGGCGAAACAATAAGCCTTGTGCAGTTTTTGAGGCTGGACCAGATGATTCACCAAGATGTGGGGATGGATCATGGATGTGTTGGTAACGGGTCAAATATAGGTTAAAGTTGAAACGTGCAAATTTTTGTATGGTCAAAACGAGCCAGGTGAAGTTGTGTTAAGCGGCAAGTAGTTTTTTGTTATCTTTTTTATCTTTCATTATAGGTAATAATAATTAATGTATTACAATGATCACAAAAACAATATTGCTACAGCCATACTCTAAATCTTGGTATAAAAAGACATCAACTTCTGACTTATGAGACTCAAAGACTTTAGACGACTTTCAATCCGTTAAGCTAACATTTATAATTTGCTCCGAATAAGACAATGGCCACCTTTAAGTACTAACCATAAGGAGTCTACAATAAAATAAACCATGTACCTTGTTATGATCCCAGACGTTCAAGATTCCATCATCTGCTGAACTTCCATAGACAGAGATTTTCGGAGGGACCACTTACAATATGAAATAAACAATTCTGTCATCGTCTCAAATATTATTTAAAAAAAAACATAGAAGAGCAAAAATACATAGTTAGTTAAACCTGCACACAAAGAACAGCAGGCAGTGTGACGGGACTCGGTAAATCAAATTAAGAATAATGAACAAAGTGAGGTGAATAGAAAATCTCCAAGAAATGTTACTGAAAAGCGATGGTCCAAGGACTACTAAAAAGAAAAGAAAATGTGATATTTGTACAACCATGTTAACTTTAAATGACTCAAGACAACAAGGACTTGCACATGAGTGTCGTATGGAAGATTCCGAGCTTTCACAAGACTCATATGTTCATAATACACATTACATGCATAGCCACACACCGTTGAACTCCCGGATAGGTCTAACAAATTAAAGTCTTTTTCTATAAGAGATTTCGAGCTAGAGAATATTAAAAATACGCTCAAAGATTGTAAGGATTTACAAACTGCCAAAGAGAAATTCATTCTACCAATGCAACAATGGTGGGATATTGGATTTTCAAAACCAATGTTAACAAGGCCTGCATCTTTCAGAGCCTCGTCTTCAATTTCATAAAGTTTCATGGAGTAATGTTGTGTGGTACTCAAATGTGATCACAAGGCATGCTTTCATTTTAAGGCTGCGGATTCAAGAAAGATTACCAACAAAGGACAGGATCCTTAAATGGTATCCAAATAAGAGTATGAGTCGTGCTTTATGTTGTGAAGTCAATGCTAGCCATGATCACTTATTTTTCAATTGCAAGTACTCTACAAAGGTGTGGGAAAAGGTAAAGCAAATGAGCAGATTAGCTTGTATGAGTAGTAACTAGAATGACGAGATGAATGCCTTAGCTAATGACGAGTCCTTTCAATGTACTGTTGTCAGGGTGTAGCTGCATCATACTTGGAGGTTGCTTACCGGCTTTGTGTCTGAAATCTTCAAAAAGTAGTTTCGTGCTTATGTAAATGGGATATACTAAACTGGTGTTTCGTAGTCCATGTGAACTGTTTCAATATGTCTGTGATAATGACATACTCGTGTGGCTAGGAATAGTGAGTCGTGAAAGATGGGACTAATTGGTCCTAGCCATGAGTATGGTCATTGGAAGGTTTATGACTTTATGGTGAGATGCCAGCTTATGATGATGCCTTGTTTTTGCTTAAACTTGGTTACTTACGAGCGAGGATATGATGGAGTTAGATGATAGGTAACTTGATTTCAGATTATAGGGACATGAGTCTCTTATTCTGTGAGTGATGCCAAATCAAGTAAGACAATGTCTAGTTGTGAGAAATGACACTGCAGGTTCTATATACATTTGTGTGCTTAAGACGGAAATGCAGCTCTTTTTTTTAAGAGCCTTATAAAAATGATGATCACATAACACAGTTGTTTTTTTTTCCAGAACAAATAAATCGTGAACAAAAGCCATGGAAACATAAAAGACGGTTTCAAAGTGTTTTTTTTTTTCGTTCAATGCCTTTTTAACAGTTTGCAGACAGGCTAAAATAAGTCTTAAAACAGAAAATTTGGATCTAGCAACGGAGATCTAAACCCAAAAATAATACAAAGTTACAAACTACTTCAAAGACAAACACCAAAAGTCGGTAGATGCCGCAATTTATATTAAAAGGGTACAAGAGTCTAGAAACCGTCTAATACAAGAGATAACGTCACTGTGCAGGCAAATTCCTACAACATACTTTAGTTGATAACGATAGCAAGACATCCTAGGAGTTCTATTCGGGTGGGCAAGTGAGAATGTGAGATCTGAATTTATCCAGCTCCGTAAGAACCTCCTGCTCTGGACGATAAATTAGATCAATCATCCGCCATATCTGCACACGTTAGGATCGTATTTAGTTTCAAGAATACAAACAGCAGATAGATTGTCTCATTGTCATAACAATAAAGTTAATCAATAGGAGATTAGGAGTGGAGAAATGAACGTGTGTCGTGCAATGGGTCCAAAAAAGCAAAAATAAAGTATACAAGTCGTGTCACCTGCAAGGTTCCACCACCACCGGTACTTTCATCATCATTAGAAACGCTAACAATTGTCCATGGATCATGCGCATTCCAATGAAAATCAACCACCTTGTCCCTACAATCATACACATAATAGGTTATTCTTACAATTGGTATGTAATCCAAAGTGCCCCTCAACAATGAAATAAGATCGTATTAGATGCGCCAAAACCCATAAACATGACATCGGATAATAAAATGATGAGCTTTGTACCTGTGCCCAGAATGGCGGAACAATAAGCCTTTCGTAGTTTTTGAGGCTGGACCAGAAGACTTACCAATCTGCTCGAAAACATCCATGTTTAAAAAACGAGCAAAATAGAAAATAAGGTAACATTAAAGGTGACAAGATGTGGGGATGGATCATGGATGGGTTGGTAACAGGGCAGATATAGGTTAAAGTTAAAACGTGCAAAAAAATTTATAGGTCGTCAAAAAAATTTATAGGTCACGAAAACAATACTGCTACACCCATACTCTAAATTTTAGTATAAAACGACGTTAACTTCTGACTTATGCATGTGACTCAAAGACTTTAGGCGACTTTCAATCCGTTAAGCTAACATTTCTAATTTCCCCAAATAAGACAATGGCCACCTTTAAGTACTAAACAAAAGGAGTAAACAATAAAATATGCCATGTACCTTGTTATGATCCCAGACGTTCAAGATTCCATCCTCTGCTGAACTTCCAAAGACAG
>BQNB010047808.1:3167-42904 GCA_026074375.1 Tanacetum coccineum | reverse complement strand
AGAACTCGAAAAACCGATTTATAACGAAGGAGATACGCTAATTACGAGTTTACAATAATTAATACTTTTATAAAAATAATTTATAAAAAGTTACTGTTCATCAGGGACATTTATTTTTGGAAAAACATCATAAATAAATAGAACTTTTAATTACGAGAACGTACTCGAAAGAATCGCTAAAAACGGAGCTATAACGAATAAAATACGCAATTTACGGGTTTTACGATAACTAAATTTATAAAAATAAATTTATAAAACTGCCATGAACAGTGAAAGTACTGTTCACCAGAGGACATGAAATACAAAAATGTCATATTTTAAAACGTCGCCTTAATACGAAAGCATGTACATAAGAAACGTAAGAAACAGGCTTAAAACGAGAAAGTTATGCACTATTTTGTAACTTGTGCATTATTTCCTGAGGTCTTATTAAACACAATTTTACCAAAACCATTAGTTGGTGATTGAGCTATATAGAATATTATGTGGTTATCAAAGTACTATATTACTAGGGAGTTTCATAATGAGGCCTCTTCGGATGGCGTTTCGACGAGTTGTTGGATTTACGATTTAAAGTGTCCTAACTCCTCGAACGTCATGTCATGACCTCTTTAATTATGATAGCCCGAACGATAGTACGATATAATCTATAGGATTACATTCAATGTTATCAATTAAAGTACTCGGTACTTATACGACCTTAATTTAATTTAGGTTGCATTCGATCTTTTACGTGACGCATTATCTGCGATATTTGGATTATCAGAACTCAAGGTGAGTTCATAGCCCCACGTTTTACATGCTTTTGTTTTTACAAAGTTTTTGGGGTGAAAAACATGCAATGTTTTACAACTGGACACAAGTGGTTAAGTTTTATATTATGATTACATGTTGCCTAAGTAGCGATAACCCAATCTGAGCCCATTATCATGAACTGTTAATTACGAGCGCGAATGTTATGAATAGATCTATTGGGTTTTGACAACCCCGTTCGGGTGATTAGCTATCACTGAACAACGAACGTATACCATGTCGAATATAGGATGTTGCGGGTTAGAACATCACCACGGGCAAACGGCCATTAATTTGGCATCCATACATGTCAAGCATCAGTGTCATGAGCTTAGAGCAACGTAATTACATTTATATGATATCTGCATCTGTTGCATTATCATACACTTGGGAGATCTTGTGGTCCTACAATATATGATTTATCAAACCTATGAATTCACCAACATTATTGTTGACGTTTTAAAGCAATGTTTTTCAGGGGATCAATAAGCACAAGGTGCGATGGATACATTGGTGGTTTTGATTTGGATGTCATGCATTAAAAGATTTTGTCGGGCATTTCATTTGTTTATCTGTTATGGGTCGGAACATCTTTGTATTTGAATCAAGTGAACAATTTACATCTTGGGCTTATGTAACAATTACTTTGTTAAATCCAATGTATCGTTTTCAAACGACTTTTTGGTCGTTCTATATATATCTTGTGTTATTGATCTGAGAAGTAACACGCCCCGGACCCTTATTCCGCTGCGACACAATTTGGGGGTGTTACACTACGCTTCAACTTCTTAAGTTCTCTTTCTAAAATTTCCACAGGCTCTTCCCTAAAATTCAACTTAGCATCAACTCGAATCTCATCCAAAGGCACTTGCAGTGTTGGATCAGCCAAACACTCCTTAAGGTTCGACACGTGAAATGTGTAATGAACACCATTCAATTCCTCAGGCAAATCTAACCGATAGGCCACAAGGCCTACTTTCTTCATAATCTCAAACGGTCCAACAAACCTAGGTGCTAACTTCCCTTTCTTCCCAATGCGTACTACACCTTTCCAAGGCGACACTTTGAGCAAGACATAGTCATCTACATTAAACTCTAGAGGCTTCCTCCTCTTATCAGCATAACTTTTCTGGCGATCACGCGCAGCCTTGAGTCTATCCTTAATCCGCGAGATCTTTTCAGTAGTCTCTTGCACTAACTCAGGTCCTATCAATTGACCTTCTCCAACCTCAACCCACATAATTGGCGAACGACACTTTCTACCATACAATGCCTTAAACGGAGCACATCTCACACTAGAGTGATAATTATTGTTATACGAAAACTCAACCAACGGAAGATGGACATCCCAACTTCCTCCGAAGTCCAGGACGTACGCTCTAAGCATGTCTTCCAAAGTTTGAAAAGTACGCTCACTTTGACCATCGGTCTGAGGGTGATAAGCCATACTCATGACTAAACGAGTTCCTAATGCCTCTTGCATTGACTGCCAAAACCTTGATGTGAAACGACTATCACGATCTAATATAATCGAGATCGACACACCATGTCTAGCAACTATCTCATTCAAATACAATCTAGCTAATCTATCCATCTTATAATCCTCACGCATAGGTAGAAAATGAGCAGACTTAGTCAATCGGTCCACAATGACCCAGATTGTGTCATGCCCACTACTAGTCCTAGGAAACTTAATCAGAAAATCCATAGCTATCCCTTCCCATTTCCACACGAGAATCTTAGGTTGCTGGAGCAAGCCAGATGGCCTTTGATGCTCTGCCTTAACCTTCACACATGTCAAACACTTACTAACATACTCAACTACGTCCTTTTTCATTCCAGGCCACCAATACCTATCTTTTAAATCATAATAAACCTTATCAGCTCCTGGATGTAGAGGGGGGGGGGGGGGGGGGGGGGGGGGGAGGGGGACAAAAAAATAAAAAGTACTTTGACTTATGGGCGTCAGCTAGTTATCAGGGTTTCTTACCTCCACCAAGTACCCATTTAGATCCCAGGTTAGTAACAGAGATTTCCATCACTCTCTGCTCATAATCCTCATCCGAACCTCTCTGCAATCCTGCAGACTCATCCACAGACTCCTTCTGAGCAGCCAGTATCCTATCCTTGATACTCAACTGAAGGATCATATTCATATCTCTAACTCTCTTAGGCTTTACTCTTTCCTTCCTACTTAGGGCATCAGCCACCCCATTCGCCTTACCAGGATGGTAGCGAATTTCACAGTCATAATCACTAAACAGCTCTATCCAGCGACCTTGTCGCATATTTAACTCTTTCTGACTAAAGATATGCTGAAGACTCTTATGATCCATATAGATAACACTCTTTGTCCCATACAGATAATGTCTCCAGATCTTAAGTGCAAACACGACCACACCCAACTTCAAATCATGGGTAGTATAATTCTTCTCATGAATTTTCAACTGCCTAGACGCATAGGCTATCACTTTACTTCTTTGCATTAACACATAACTAGTCCAAGTAACGACGCATCATCAATATAACCACAAAGTCTTCGGTCCATCGGGAGACAATGAACAGCGCATTACACAACTTATCCTTCAAGGTTTGAAATGCCAATTCCTGTTCCTTACCCCAATCAAAAGTCTTACACTTCTGCCTCAAAGATAGTAAAGACTTAGCTAGCTTAAGAAAAGTTCTCAATGAACGCAACGGTAAAATCCAACCAATCCAAAAGAGAATAAACGAACCTCTATTTAATACTTTTAATACAAAATATAAAAGTGAAACAAGAAAAAAAACAAGAAATGAAAAAAAAACATTGAAAAAAAATAATAGCAAGTAGAAAATAAATAAAAGAAGGAAAAAAAAGACATTAAGAGGTGTTAAGACACCCCTTTCACATCTAGTTTAGTAAGAGGTTTATGCCTCTTACAGCCTCTTAACGGCCAAAAAAAACAAACGCTCTTAACAGTGTTTGCCTCTTACTGCCTATGAATGACATGAAAAAAACAAACAGTCTTAATGACCCAAATGTCTGAACGCGTCTGAATGAGTTAGATTAAGATGATGTTAAGAGGCATTTCTGAAAAAACAAACACCACCTTAGAGTAGATTAAGATATCGTCTATAAACACTATCACAAACTTATCAAGATAAGGCCTACAAACTCTATTCATCAAATCCATAAATACCGCTGGTGCGTTAGTCAGACCAAAGGGCATTACTGTGAACTCAAAATGTCCATAACGGGTTCTAAACGCAGTCTTTGGAATGTCATCCTCATGCACTCTCAGCTGATGGTATCCATACCTAAGATCTATCTTATAGAAAAACTACGACCATTGCAGTTGATCAAATAGATCATCGATTCTAGGAAGTGGATAACGATTCTTAACAGTCAACTTGTTCAATTCCCTATAATCAATGCACATCCTAAAAACTCAATTCGAAACTCAATTTCCCGAATAGGCGATAATCCAGATAGATCATCCGAGAATACCTCAGGAAAATCTCTAACCACAACAATCTCTTCTTGTTTCTTTTCATTAGCCTTAGCACTCATCAAGAGTCTCGCTTTCTCTTCTGATCTCTCTCCTAATACTCTAAGCATCTTGCCATCCGGTAGTGGTATCCTCACTACCTTCTCATGACAAATTATTTCAGCCTTATAATTAGACAACCAGTCCATACCTATAATCACATCAAAACTCCCATGCCCAAAAGGTATCAAATCGATGTCAAAGACATGACCCTTGATTTCTAGTTTGCAACCCTTAATAACTTTATCAATCTCTACTAGCTGCCAGCTAGCTATCTCAATCTCATATCTGAAACCTAAGTCACTGGGTTCTATGCCTAACAGAGGTATAAAAGTAGTGGAAACAAAAATATAGTCGGCACCAGAGTCAAATAAGGTAGTGGCAAAGTGATTGTTCAAAGTAAACGTACATGTCACAATGTTCGGATCCTGGCGAGCTTCCTCTGCTCCTAACATGAATGCCCTACCCCTAGCCTGGTTCCCTTGGTTTTCACGACCCTAACCCCCATTATTAGCAGCAACTTAGTTTGGATGATTTTCTTCTGGTCCTTGTACCCTATTTAATCTAGGATAAGCTGACCTAACATGGTCGGTACTACCACACTCATAACATGCTCTAATAGTTGGGTTTCTAGCATTGACAGGATTCACATTCCTTGGCACACCTCTACAATCCTTTGCAAAATGACCCAGGCGGTTACAGTTGAAGCATGTGCGACAAAGCCCTCCGGGTGCATGGTAGGAATTGCATATGGTACACTTGGGCCAAGTACCCGTATTCTCTCTTCCAACAGCGTTTACAGTAGTAGCAAAAGCATTCCCAGTCTTAGTCCTCTTATTATCATCCCTACCATTCTTATCATTTCTAGGTTCCCCCACATTTCCTCTTTTCTTAACCTTCTTAATTGATCCATTTCTCACAGCCTCATCGGTCAGTGCACCAGAAATCTACACAGTCTTCTGTATAGTCTTTGGCTCCGTTGCTGCCACCATCCCGCGGATCTGTGGAGCAAGGCCATACACATACCTCTATATCATCCTACTCTCTGGAGTTACCAAATGTGGAACTAACCTAGCCAACTCATAAAACCTATCAGTATACGCAGCATGGCCAGCCCCGACCATGGCGTGATTCCACAACTCAGATTCCAACTTTTGCATCTCATGACTAGGACAAAACTCTTGTATCATCACAAACTTAAAGTCATTCCATGACATACTAACAGCAACTTCTCGGCTTAACGTGCGGATCTGAGAGTTCCACCACGTTAAAGCCTTACCTATAAATGAACCAGCAGTGTATTTCACTTTTTGGTCATTACTACAACCACTCATATCATGCACAGACTCCATTTTCTCAATCCAACGAGTAAGAACTACAACACCTCCCTTACCATCATATTCCTTAGGGTTACAAGATAAGAACTCCTTATATGAACAACCTACTCGGTTGCTATTCACTAACACATTCCCAACGTTCTCCTGAACGTTCTCATTAACCACATTACCATTTTGATTTCCAACATTTTCTTGGTTACCAACCTGAGCTAGCATGGCGGGTAAGAGGTTCTACAATTGTTGGGCAATGATCATCGAGAAGTCAGGTGTTCCCCTATTGGCTCCCTCTACATTCTCATTGACTCCCTCTACACCCCATTAGCTCCCATACCTTGGTCGTTTCCTTGACCATTCAAATCATCAACACGCTCATCATTACCTTCCCTAGGTCTTCAACCCCTTCCACCTCTACCAACTCGTACACCCGTTCCCCTCATAATGATTCGGCAGCAGGACGACCAGCACTTTGGGTCCTCATCCTTGGCGGCATTATCTATAAGGAGGGAGAACATGGGCAACATTAAGTAGGCAGGAAGACTCGCATATATATAGAATATCTTACTATATATAAACAGATATACATATAACACCACCATACGGTGTCAACATCGATTTATGTGAACAACATTACTAAGTATAAGTAAGTTGTGATACGCTTATCACTACGTTGGCCACCGTACTTATATTCGCATCCTTTCCTTTTCATATTCAATATTGAGCCCACACATTTCAATGACTGACATAACTAAAGCACCAAACTGCGAACACGCAAAAGCAAACAAAAGCGGAACACCACTCACATAGATCCTATACACAACTAAACGACTGATCTTAGGTTATAGTCTAGGCCAATCCACCTAGTTCTCTATAACCTTGGCTCTGATTATCAATCTGTTACACCCCGACAATGGCGGAAACTCAGGAATGCAACATAATGATCAATCATAATACAAGATACAATATAGAGAAAACTACAATGCATAAACTTCAAGTGCTATGAAGACCATCAACCTTGAACAACCTCGGGTGATGTTCCAAATCACAACCAAAATCCATAATCTCTTACAATTATTCAAATGCCCTCACATGGGTCCATAATCCAAACTTAAGCCAAACTTCCAAACACTAAGAACCAATCAAAAATAAACAAAGCAAGACTTCGCATGAAATTCCACTCGGGATACTTCTAAGTCTGCTATCATAATCACCAAACTATTCCTCTTTCACTTCGCCTAAAAATGATACTCGAAAACGTCAACAATAATGTTGGTGAGCTCGTAGGTTTGACCTTAAACCCAAAAGCTATGCCAATATTTCAACAGTGGACAATAGCTATATGACAGTAAGTATATGCAAACAATCTAGCATCACCGCTAATCAATAACCATATGTCACTTACGCACCTAAAGGGCCTACCAGCTAGAGCACTAAAATTAGGGCAGGACCACATACAAACCAAGGTAGGCGTACCCATCCGCTCCAATAATCACATAAATATTGGGTAGGCGTACCCATCCGATCCAAACAAGCATACAAATACTGGGTAGGCGTACCCATCCGCTCCAAACAATCATACAACACATAATATTCACATAGCAGACATAAGCACATATCTTGTCCCAAAAACAAAACCACATTTCGCACAGATCAATTCAAAACATTTCAAAACACATTTGAGTATCATTTTCCCCTAATGGAAAAACAGTAAAAATGGGGCTACGAGAACTTACCTCAAGCAAGTCTTTAGCAACTAAATCTCAATCACACAAGCAAAAGCAAAGACGCCCGCACACGACCTAGTCCAGTTAATGTCCCAATTTAATCATCCCTTTTCAAAACAATCTTCACGGTTGATGCATAGAGTTTAAACGCGTTGTACAATTTCCCAAAACAATTTAGTGGTGTGATGGTTGACGTCTTATCTCAACAATCATATCAATCCGATATCTCAACGGTACATACTTATACTATTTAAAGAAAATAAATAAGTAATATAAGTAAATATTTATAATTAATAATTATAAATACATCTCGATAAGTCCATTCGGTAACCTTAGTCACCTCAAAAATAATCATAATATGGTTGAAATTGAAACGTTTACTCATAATAAACATATTAGAGAAGTTTCGTGAAAAATTATATTTTTCGTCTTTTAGTGAATTTATATAATAATTAAATAATAAAATAATATTTTTTTATTTAAAATTAAAAATTATGTTCTTAAGTGAAATTTTCTAAGTATAAACTTTTTACAAAATTTCGACATGACCCGTACGTTCATACAACGTTTTCCAAGGTTTCAAACCTTATTTTCAACATTTTTCACCAATTCGACACTTTTCGATAAAATTCTAAAAATCTCAATCTTTAACGTTTACCAACAAGTTTTTCCCAAAATATCGTTTAATATCACTTCGTAAATACATTTTCACTTTCAAAAGTTCGTCAAAACTCTCATAACGACTAAATACCGCTTATTGGGCTTTAAGGCCCAACAAGGGTCCATTAAGATATTTATAAGTCCAAAATACGATCCAAGTCCAAAACCAAGGTCCATTTACATATATAAGCATATACTCATAAGTAGAAAATAATCTGGATCACAATAAGCCCTCTCATTAAGCCACGGCTTAAATAGACTTATTGGGTCGTGAGTCCATAAGCTCCAAAGTACGTATATTAAGCTTGAAAATAAGGCTTATAGTGTACGTATGTATTTGGTTACCACCCCATAAGCCTAAAATATTATCCACAAAACATACGCCATAATTACATAAAAAGATTCAAAATCACTTGTCCTAGTGATTTTGAAAATATCCACGGGGCTGTTGTTAATCGTCAATAATTAAGCCGAAAGAAATACGCTTAAAATTAAGCCCAAAAAGTTATACAGATACTATCAAAAATAATCTATATGCAACTCGCATATTATTTCATCAATCACACTCACAATATCACAAAAACTTACAAAAACTCTTATTTTCCTTTTTATATCTGACGAACCAAACGCAACCTTTTATTCGTTTCGTTTCCAAAAATCGATTTTTACAACAATCAACTTGTACAACTAACATCTATGCATCAAGATAAACCCAAAAGGACAAATGAAATTTAAATTTGAAAACTTACAAGAAAATCTTCAAAATGTAGATTTCGAGACGAGCCGGACAACCTAAACCTTGTTTAAATGAATACCCAAACACTCGTATCAACCCGGAATCATGTTCTCGATCAAAGTTGGAAAATTTATGGATCTTTGTTGGTGTCTTAGGTCAGATGCACAAGCACACACACTTAAGTGTGTTTATTTTTTTTTTGAAAATGAATGATAATGAAGAAAAGCTCTAGTGGAAGAATATAAATGTACATCTTTGGGACACATTAGCTAAAATTAAGCCATCTTGTCCCCTTAAGCATACATGACGGTTATGGCATCTATTGGGGTGTCGGTCTCTTTCGTTTTCGTTGTGCGGGATCACTTAAAAGCTCGTAAAACTCGCAAACAGTTACAATTTACCCCACAAAGATAATTAGCATAATATTCACCTTAAAAAACTTTTCCATGTAATCATAGAGTATTACACGATATGTATCACTTTAAAACCCTTCAAAACTCATTTTGTGTGTTATAACGGACGTGTCAAAACTCGTTTTTGGGGATTCTCAAAATTCACGGATCAAACCACCCTGAATACCAAATAACACTATAATACCTTCTCTAAAGGGATATTAATCATAAATTCATAATTGACAAATTAATTCTCAACAAAAATCACCACTGGCAACACGGTGTATAAAATTTGAATGAAACTGACAAATAATCAAATAGTCAAAGGGACTATAATGAAATATGTAGAACACAAATAGGGCAAAAGGTTATTACATTCTTCTCACTTAAAAGAATTTTGTCCCTGAAATTTAACTACTAACATTACCCAACAAATATGGGTACTTCAATTTCATATGATCTTCACGTTCCCACGTGAATTCAGGGCTTCGTTTCGAATTCCACCAAACCTTGACGACGGCAAACCTACTACGCTTCAGCTTCTTAAACTCTCTTTCTAAAATTTTGACATGCTCTTCCACAAAATTCAACTTAACATCAACTCGGACTCTCAATCCAAAAAGGCACTTTGGCATGTGTTGGATCAGCCAATACACTTCTTATGGTTCGGACACGGAACGTGTAATGAAATCATCTTTCAACTCTAGGGCAAATCTATCGATAGGGTCTGACGTGTCCTGACTTTTCAATAATCTCAAACGGTCCAACAAATTCTAAGTGTAATTTCCCTTTCGGTTCTAAGAGCGTTATCCTCACCTTTCCAATGTGACACTTTGGAAGCAAGACATAGTCACTACATAAAACTCTAGCGGCTTCCTCCTTCTTATCAGCATAAACTTTTCTGGCGATCAGCGCAACCTTATGTCTATCCTTAATCTGCGAGCTCTCTTCGCTAGTATGTAGTCTCTTGCACTAAACTGTCTGTGGTTCTTATCAACTGACCTTCTCCAACCTCAGCCCACATAATTGGCGAATGACACTTTCTACCATACAATGCTTCAAACAGAGCACATCTCACACTAGAATGGTAGATATTGTTATACAACAAACTACAACCATACAGAAGAATCAACATCCCAAACTTCCTCATGAAGTCAGGGCCACGCTCTAGAGCGCTATGTCTTCCAAAGTCTGAATACGTAGCTCTACTTTGAACCATCGGTCTGAGGGTGATAGTTGTACTCATGTCCAAAGAGTCCTAATGCTCTTCAATTGACTGCCACAAAGCCTTGATGTGAAGCCACTATTTCGATCGATATAAACGTGATTGACACAACTGATCTAGCAACTATCACATTCAAATAATAATCTAGCTAATCTATCATGTCTTATAATCTTACGCATAGGTAGAAAATGGCAGACTTATGGTCAATCGGTCCACAAATGACCCAGATTGTGTCATTGCCCACTTACTAGTCTAGGCACCTTAGTCACATAAATCCCAGAGATATTCCTTCCTGTTTTCCATACGGGGATCTTAGGATGCTGGAGAAAGCCAGATGCCCTTTGATGCTCAGCCTTAACCTGTCAAGGACATGTCAAGAACACTTACTAAACATACTTAGGTAGTCCTTTTCATTCCAGGCCACTAATACCTCTCTTTTAAATCATAATACATCTTACCAGCTGCCTGGGTGTACAAAGTACTTTGACTTATGGGCTTCTTCCATTATCAGGGTTCTCATCTCACCACTTCAAGCTACCATATTCAGATCTGTGTGTTTATGTACAATGTGTTCCATCACTTCTATGTTTCATTTTATAAAAAAAACAAAAAAAAAAAAAACCATTGTGTGCGCAACTTTTTGCAATCCTGTGACTCATCCACAACTCCTTCTGAGCCGGCAGTATGTCCTATCCTTAATACTTGACTGGAGGGTGATATGTGCTTAATTCACATATCTTTTTCGGAAAACGAGCTTAAATGACCAAAAAAGACAAAAACTGCCAAATATATGTTTGGTTTTGCATGTGTTATTGTTGCAGGAAGTGGATATCAGTGACAAAAAGACAGATAACCAGCCAAAAATGACAAAAACTGAGCTGGAATGGAAACGACCTGGGCAATATCAACGGCCATGTGTGTCCAAAGAATGCCAAATGTAGAGTCAATACTGAAGATTCAGCAGTCAAACGGAAGACGGAATGAAGGAATACTAATGAATGTGCAATCTTAACCCAATCTGATGGGCCGGGAAAGCCCAACAGTAGTATTATGAAGACTCGTGAGACCAAGATGGGCCTCTATCAATTACAAAAGCCGCTCATTTGTGTGCAATGACAAAAGATGTGAAACTTTGAAGGCCCAATCCTTACGCCAAGGTTACAGCCTATATATCTCAGCCTGTTTGTACACACAAACCTTTTCATAACCTTATTGGGCTTGAGAAAATAGCCCAATAAACCCACCTAAACCTTATTGGGCCAAACCCAAACCTCTAGCAGTGGGGCCCAATACTAAGCCCAAAAGCCCAACAAATGCCACAACCCTTTTTTTAAAACATGAGGACCAATGAAATGTAATATGTGTAAACCTTGTTTTATATTAAAAAATGAAAAAATAAAGAAAGGGGCCAAAAATGCCAATTTAAATGTGTGTGTTTTTATAAGGAAAACAATAGATAAATACTCTAACACTGTGTGTGTGAAAATTCTCAATTTGTGCCCTAACCTCCCCTTTTTCTTTTAGTAATAAACTGCACGGAACTAATGTTTGCAAATTTACCTTAAAGTCCCTTTTTATCTTCTGGTGTTAGTTATAAAACCAACGGACCATTATGTTCAATTTCCAAACCTTTTTAGAACTGAAAACTTAGGGCTTTAAAAAAGAAATGAAAGAGTTGAATAGAATTATGATCACTGAAATTACATCATCTCCAAAGATATCTTTTAAAACCTGTAACCAACCCCGTACCCTCCCCACTTTACCGCCAAAATCAAACTACCCTTCCCCATGGTTTAGAGCCCAAACCACTACTCTAGTACATCTCCCAGCTATCCCTCACCCTTTCCCCATAAACCATTGCCCCTATAACCCTCTCCCTTGGTATTTATGACAAGTGTGAAGCACGCCAATCAATGTGTGAGATGATGAAGGAGCAAAAAGAAGGGCTAGGATTGCCTTGGAGCAATTGCACACTCACATCCAGCTTGTATCCCAAGGTCCAAGTGAAGTCTTTTGGACCTTCTATGAAGAGAAGGAAACCAAGCCGAAAGCGTAAATACCTCGCTTTTTTTATGTTTTTAGTTTATTGTAATTTCAAGTTCTTTATTTTAATCATCTGTGTGTGGTAATTGAGCTTTATTTAAATGTTTTTGTTGTAAGTGTGTCTGTTGTTAATCTAAAAAGTAAGAAGTTCTTTGATGAACCAATTGTCGAATTTAAAGTTTAAATGTTAGTTTGTTTAAATCTGTTTAAGATTGTTTAAAAAAGTGTTATAAAAGTTAGCAAACTTCACTCGCATAATACCCTTTCTCAGCCTCTCATTTACATAAAACTCAGTTATAATCAATTTTATATAGTATTTAAGGGGTGTTTGGTTTAGTATTAAAATGCGGTCAAATGAATATTCACATGGGTCATACACACCCAGCCGACTTTTGGACTGACTGCTTATATTAGTGTGTAGGCTTGTTCAAGTCATTTTAATCAAATACTTGTTAAAGTTAAAATACCAAAAGTTTTCTGTTTCTTGTTAATGCTTAACTATTCTGTGTCATTTTTCTTATAGCTGGATTAAGCTTAGGCTTAAGTAAGTTTATGTGTGTAAGCTTATGTATCTCTTTCTTGGTCTTCTGTTTTGGAGTATGTTTAAGTGTCGTGTGTAAAGAGCCTTGGTCTTATCTTTGTGTAAGTGACGTCAGCTGTTAAAATAAGTCAATGCCTGTTTCTTGGATAAGCCTTGAATTTCAACGTCAAAAAAACCTAGGCATGTTATAGTTTATCATAATAGCTTAAATTTGGAAATTAAGTTCATTTACACCCTTTTAAATTGTCTTGGGTTCGGACTTGGGAATTAGAAGCTCTTGAGAGCTTATTGTGTTAAGCTTAACAAAAACGCCACATTAAGTACTGTTTTGTACCCTCCCTGTGCTGAGCAACCAAATTCTAGCTGCAAATTTCTAGCTTATTTAACCTTAAGCTATAGGATCTTTTGGCTTTTTAACATAGCTTATAGGTAGGCCTCTTAGGTTTAGCAGCTTAAATCGTGTAGTGTGCTTCTTAGTATAGGCTTAAATTATTGCGCTTAAAGTTCACGAATTTCTGTTTTTTTAAACTGGTTAGAATAGGGGTCTTAAAATTTTTTTTATTTTTAGCTTATGCTAGGGGTTATTGTAGTGACCCTGCTTAACATTAGGCCACCCTCGGCCTTAGTAACTGTATCCTTATAGTTTTATAGCTTATTCTGTAGCTTAAACTTTCAAAGAAAAAGCATGTGTAGCTCATAAAGCATTAATAAGTTTCTTGTCAGCCCAAAAGCTACTTTTTTAGCTTATTTAGTCCTCTAAGCTTATACTCCTGTTTTATGAAAACATGTTTTCCTAAGTCCCATGTTACAACTTTGCATTCTTTAGCTTTTTGCTGTGTAAGCACTTTGGACCCTTCTGTGTAATCGGGGTCCACTCAAGGGCTCATTTGTGTAATTTCTTCTTTTGTATAGTTACTTCTGTTAGTCCTGTGGTTAGTATAGCTATTTACCCCGTTAGTCCTTGTGCTCCTTTCACTGTTTGTCCTTTTGTTTTAACAACAGTTTAGCCAGTAGTTTATTTAATTTTAATTAATATAATTTTTGGCTTAGATTTAAATTAGTTTAATACTTTTTATATAATCAGTAAAATGTGGGCGAATTTTATATTTTTAGAATTGTGTAATTTTTTCTTTTATTTAATTTTATTTTTTTTAGAATTTTTATTAAACTTTTATTTTTTGTTCTTTTTCTATTTACTTAGTTTTTAATTAGTAATATCTTTATAAAAATTTCATAAAAAATCCCAAAAATTAATAAAAAATATATTTTTCTTTCGCGCTATAAAAATTTTTCTTTTGTCATGCTTAGTGTCTAAGGAAAATATACGTTTAGTCTAGGCTTAATGTGTGTTTCTTAAATTTCAGTTTTAGACCCGTTTTATCCGGTATCTGCGTTTTACCGGTTTTCTTTTCGTTTTACATTCACGGACCGCCGTTTTTGTTCTAGTTTTCTTTATTTTTTTTCAAATTAAGTTAATTAGAATTTAATTTCTGATTTTTAATTTATGTTTATAGCTGTGTGTTTCTTTTTCTTAATTTTTAATATTTAGTTCCCGATACCTTAATTCTGGTTCCCGTATTTAATTTAGATTTAATTTTGGATTTCCCAATAATTACTGTGTGCTTCCGTAGTTTAAGTTCTATCCTATAATAACTAATTTTATGTCCGGTAGTTTTAAGATCCCCATTTCTTTGTGTGTATTCCCATAGATTAAATAAGTTTTATTTAATTCATTTTAGTTTTATTTATCTCAGTGTTTCCATCATTACGTAATATATTCTTCATCATTCAATTTCTCATCAAACCGATAACTTTCAATTGCAGCCCTGTTGGACATACGGACCCGGGAATATCTCTTCCGGATGTTTTGTATATTGTTCTTATATAGGTGTGTCTCTTTGTGTGCTTTTACCCTTTTGCCTTGGTCCAAAGGGCATTTGGTTGAGACTTGTTGGTGTTGATATATATTACGTACTAATTGACGACATCAATTTTGGCGCCGTTTGCCGGGGGATCGGCATTTGCTACGATTGTTATCCCTCCTGTTTGATCTATTGTTATCCGACTTTGATCTGAACTTGTCTTATTGTTAATATATCATATTAAAAAACACAAAAATATTTTTCTTTTCTTTTTATTAGTACATATCATATAAAAAAAAAAAAATAAAAAATAAAAAAAAAATTTGTCCATAAAAATTAAAATTCACTAATTGGTAAAATACCAAAATATAATATTCTCAACTGAGGTATTATCATAATAAGTTCCGGTGAACTATTGAGTTCCCAACTCGAACAAAAGATTTAAAACTTGCCTTCTGTATCACTTACGATATACGGCTCACCTCATTCTGATTAACAAACTATAAAGTGGGTATAAGGAGGGTTGTTCCTAGGAACTACGACCCGAAAGGAGAAATAAGCTTCGCGCTATTCCTACTCCTCCGCTCACCTGTGCGTTTTTCATTCTGAGAGCTACCGTGAAGTAAGATTGATTATCAGGTTTAAGTTGTCTATCTGATTTTGTCCAATTGTGAAATATGTTGTTAATAAATTCGAAAAAACCAAAAATAATCTTCTTTTTCTTCGTATCAGTTAATTCTTTCCTTATCCCTCTATCTATTTAATTCTTATGACATCATTCGATTGTCGCCTTAAAGCGATTAAAGCATGTTCGGCTTGTGGAAATTTGCACACTTCAGCCTTTTGTTGTTCAAAAGAGAAACTCAAAAACAAGATTCTTGTTCCAATGCCCGAATCGTCTCAACAACACATTAAGATTGAAAGAATTTGTTTCGATTGTGGAGACCTGTTGCATGGTCTTAATTGTCTAGAATGTGACCTGACACGAAAGATATTGGAGAAAGCTTTTCAAAAGTTTCAAAATACTTCCAAGTCATCCAATGACAATTCCAACGTTGTTAATGCTCCTCGAGAGCCATTCGTTGTCAAACAAGACCCCAGTGTCAATTCCTCACAAAAATCTCCACTAATCGACCAAAAGTGTTGTTGCGAGTGTGGTGATTCGTTAGATGGCATCTTTTGTCAACTCTCATATCCATTATACTTCACTTACAATAAATATACCAAGAGTATCCATAAAAGGTAACTTGCTGTTTATAAAAATTAAAAAATCAAGAACAGCACTTAACAAATCAAAAACAAGCATTAAAAACGGGTTAAGAAAAAATATTACAACTACTAGGAATATGTTAATTGAGAATGAAAACACCAAACCCTGGTGTTGTGCCTTTTTACATGGCCACCACCACCAAAACCAATCAAACCCTGCTTTTTATTACTCATAAACTTGCACAAGCCCTTGGACTAACCACTCATCCTTGTACTCGCAAATGCAATTAAACCAAAACTTAATAAAATCTTGAAAATCAAAATCTTAAAAAATCAAGAACTTGAGAGAAAACCTTGGATTGGTTGATTTCTATTAGTAAGGGATGTTAAGGATTAGTATAGGAGTAATTTGGGATTAATAGGAATGGATTTGGGGAGATTTGATGAAGGTTTTTGTGGGTTTTTGTTTGGTTTTGTTCGATCACAGAGAAAAAGAAGAGAGGTGAACCGATTTTTTTTTGTTATCTGTGTTTTATGTGTTTTATAAAGAAAGATGGATCTATTTATATGGAAGGATATCCTAGAATGGTACGACATAAAAAAATAAGGAAGTGTGTTTGGGTTGTATGTCCGGCCAAAATAAAGAGGGGAAGAGTGAGCTTTGGCCCATTTTTGCCTAACTAATTATACCTATTAATCTGGGGCCTAATCACTTCCCTAGTATAACACCCCCAAATTAGGTCGCAGCGAATAAGGGTTTCGGGCGTGTTACTTCAGATAGATCAATAACACAAGCCTATATATAGAACGACCCCAAAAAAGTCGTGTAAAATGATACATTAGAATTAACCAAGTATTTGTTACATAAGCCAAAGCTTCACTTGTCCACTTGTTCAAAATACAAAGATTTCTAGCCCATAACAGTTATACAAAATGTAATGCGACAAAATCTTTAATGCATGATATCCAAATCAAAACCACCAATGTATCCCTGGCACCTCGTGCCTATTGACCACCTGAAAACATTGCTTTAAAACGTCAACAAAAATATTGGTGAATTCATAGGTTAGTAAATTATAATACTGGCCGGACGCATAGACTTTCCCCGTGATAAAGCAACAAATGCAGACATCACAAAATCCGATTACGTTTTCCTAAGCTCATGACACTGAAGCTCGACAATTATATTCGCAATAATAAATATTGCTATTCTGCCCGATCAGATGTTCAACCCTAAACATTCTAAATCCGACATGCTATAACGTTCATTCCCGGTGATAGCTAATCACCCGAACGGGGGCGTCACCCCCAAATAGATCTATTTATAACACCCGCGCTCACCGTCCAGGTGATTTACAGTTCATGATAGTGGGCACATTGGGTTATCATTACTTAGGACAAAACCCGTAATCAGTTTAAAATATAATATATTCCATTTGCGTCCAATTTTAAACAAAGATGTTCTCACCCCAAAACTTTATAATCATTATAAAATGTAAAACGTGGGGCTATGAACTCACCTCGAGTACTGATAATCCAAATATCACAGATAGCGCGTCACGTAAATGATCGAATACAACCTAAATTAACATAGGTCGTATAAGCACTAATCGATTTGATTAACTAATCATATACAATTCTATGTTAGTTAAATCATTATAATCGTTCGGTTATAAAACAAAAGCATGTAAAACGTGGGGCTATGAACTCACCTTGAGTGAGTGAATATCAAGTATATCACGAATAATGCGGCACGCAAATCGTCAGATGCAACCTATTTAATTTAAGGTTGTATAAGTACCAATCACACAGTGTAACTACTACCATATATCATTCTATATAGCTAATCACCATCTAATTGTTTTGGTAAAATTGTGTTTAACAAGTTAAAACGTTTATAATTACCGTTGTAGTAAAAATGGCGTAACTTTCGCATTTTAAGCCCAATTTTAACTTTTTTATGCCCACGTTTTCGTATTAGGACGAGTTATCATAATTTGACATTTTCATAATTTGGACCTACTGGTGAACAGTACTTTTTACTGTTCACACCAGTTATAAAGTTATTTTTATAGTTTTGGTTACCGTAAAACCCGTAAACGTCGTATTTTATTCGTTATAGCTCCGTTTTTAACGATTCTTTTGAGCTCGTCCTCGTAGTTGAAAGTTCTATTTATTTATGAGGTTTAAAAAAATAAAAGTTTCTGTCATAAATAGTAACTTTTATAAAAATTATTTTATAAAAGTATTAATTGTCGTAAACTCGCGAAATTCATAACTCGTTTGTTATTAATTGAAAAATTACAATTCTTATCATTTTAGAAACCTAAAAATATGTGTAATCTGTCAAAAATACCAAACTTGCTGTTTTATATAATTTTTATAAATTGTTTTATAAAAATTCTTTTATAAATCCGTTTATTTACCGTATAACTTGTTTTTACCGTAACTTTTTCGTTATTTATCCGTTTTTCAAGTTTCTTACATGTCCGGATTCGTATTGAGATGTAGTATTTTATAAAAATATAAAATAAATATATTTTTTTACGAATTTTTGGCAGAAAGTTGTGATGACTTTCTTAAGTCCATATTTAACTTTTGTTTTCATACTTTCAACTTTGTAACTTTACCACAAGTCTTATATATACCATATATGTTATATGTGTTACATATAATAAGTCCATTAGTCCACATATTATCCATTTGTCCAAGTTACCAAGATTTACAAGTCATAAACATCTCATGAAAACATAAGCTTTACTTAAGTCCCTTTTAACTACGAGTTCATACTTGAACTTTTTATACATTAACCAAGTGTGTAAAAGATTTATACTTCCAATATAACTTTATTTTAGTGATCATATAACATAACCAAAAGTCCATAAACAAGATTTACATGTAATTTGCATTACTTTTACTTGAAACATATTAAGAAACCTTTATAAACCCTAATTTGTATTTACCCATTTTTACACCAAAACAACATGGTACAATCATTTTTACATCCATTTTAACATGATCTCATTAACATCATAACATGTTTAAAAGTGAACAAATCCATAACTACAAGTAAAAATCCTTTTTACATGTTAAAAAGTCCTAAATGGTAATTTTGCTATAAAGACTAACATATGCATAAAAACTCATGAAATGAAAAGATAAAGGTGCTAGATAACCTTAATGATGAATGATGATGTTGAGAAATAAGAGCTAAACCCTTGCTTAGACTTAAAACCAAAGCTAGCAACAACAGAAACCCTAGATTTCCAACTAAAACCCTAGCTTCCCTTATCTTGATAACTACTTGCAAATGGTTAGCCAATGCTTGGAAACATCTTAGAATATCTTAGGAATGATGTAGGTATGTATGTAAATGAGGTAGAAAATTTTGTATGGATTACTTAAGGGGATGTTTGTTTGTCGTGGCCAAATAAGGAAGAAAAGGGAGGAAAAGTTGATTTTTTTTTGCTAAGTGTTATGAGAATAGATGGCTTATTACTTGCATGCATGTATATATGAGATATTTCATGGTCAAAAAGATGCAATAGTATTCAAAAACATGATGAGGGTCTTAAAGAGAGTTGTGGTCTTGTCTTTGGTCAAAGAAACATAATATGGCTATGTTTAATGAGCTAGGAGATGTACAATGCCAAGTTGTAAAGAAAATGTGTGCTCTATGTCTCCAATGTTGTTGTTGTCGTGGGATGCAGAGGGGGAAAAGGGTTCTAGAAACCTTTTTTATATAACACATTATCTAGTAAAAATTATACTAGTTACAACTTGTAGTTTTTCATAAAAGGTGTTTATTTGCAAGTATTTGTATATTGTTTTATTTTCTAATGTACAAAGTGTAAAGTAATATTAACTTGGGTAAATTTAATAAAACTTTGAGTGTTGGGTACAATCGTGGGTATTTGTTGAAGCGTAGATTAATTAACGTGGTTCCGGGTATGCCTAAACGCATTTTATCGCGAAACGTATACACTTTACGTATCCGATAAAAATAAAATGAACAAAGACCATAATTATTCTCAAAATAATTATTTAATACTTGATTGATGTAAACGCTTAATTGTTTGATGCCCGTTTACATTGAACGCTAATTTTTAGCTTACGCGATTTTACTTAATACATGAAATTACAAGCAAACGCGTACAACACTAAAAATAAATAGTAGATTTATCGACGTCGTCAATGACTTGAAAACACGGGGTGTTATAGACTTCCCCCGTTAAACGAGCCTTGTCCTCAAGGCTTACGATGCAGCACTTGACGACGGTGCGGTCTTGGTGAAGAGGTGTGGGTATTTCTTCTTGAATTGGTCTTCACGCGGTCTCTTTTTTAACGGAATATTTAGGAAGAAATATATTATGAACCTAACCGTGAGGGTTTCATTGCTCCCTGGATCAAGAGGCAAAGTTTGTAGATCTTATTAAAGTCGTTGCATGGCTTAAAGCAAGCTCCAAAACTAGTAGGCCATCAAATGTTTGACCACTCCCATGTTAGAGAATGGGAATTCAAAATCAATGAATGCGGACAAGGGTGTTTACGTGATGGACACAAGTGATGGTATGTAATTTTGTGTTTGTCTGTCGATGATATGCTATCGTTGGCAGTTAGTAACGACAAGATAAATTGATCACTAAGACATGTTGAAATCAAAGTTTGACATGACGGTATGGGTTTGGTGATGTGATCCTTGGAATAAAGAATCATACGAACTCAGAATGGGACTTGTGTTAAGTCAAGCAATTTACGTTAGACAATAATTCTTTAATACTCATTAAATGCGGGGGGAATTTTCGGCCAAGCTAGAACTCCAATTGACACCAGTTTGCATCTTTCTAAAAACAGACTATTAGGTGTTGCCAATTAGAGTATTCAAGGTTATTGGCATGTTAATGTACTTGATGATCAGGTACCCGGCCTCTTAAGACTTAGCATATTGCAGTTAGTAGGCTAATGTAGGTATACGAGGTAATCCAAGTTATGGTACATGGAAAGCTATAACTTAGGGTACTTCATTACTTGAGATACAGTAGTGATTTATGGACTGCATTATGACAGACATCCTGGCTGTTTTTTTTTTTTTTTTTTGAGGGATACAGTGATTGATGGCAAATTAGGATATTCTGACATATAAGGATTTATAGATCGATAGTGGATTATGGTGTTTTTTTACACTAGTAGGAGGCGCTATTATCTTGGAAGTCTTCCACAGCAAACTGTTATAGGCTAAGTCATCGATGAATCAGAATTTATTGAGCTAGATAACTACGGAGAGGAAGAGGCGGAAATGGCTACGTCTGATTGATCTTCAGAGGACTACAAGGTGGCCTCTAAACCGGTAACGGCCATTTGTATACATTGTGACGGTAAATCTGGCCATGGGAAGAGCTAAAAGTACTTTGTATAAGGAAGGTCCAGATCATATCGTCGGGTTCGACATAACTCGTATACGTCAATACTCTCAAACTGGAGTTAATCCTCTTATTGACTATGTAGCGTCAAAGGATAACATCGCGGATCCGTTTTTACACAACGGCTTAAGACAGAGTAGTTTGGTAGTAAGTCGTCTAAAGGAATGAGACTAAAGCCTTGAAGAAGTGTTTTTCTATGAAGGAAAAACCTAACCTTAGAGTTTACTGGAGGACCCCAATGATCTCTAGAGTTCAAATATGACATACTAATAATAGAAATGTGGGGGGAAGTTCACGTCAATTTAAGGTTTGTTACTTATATATTTGTACATTCTAGGCACATTCCTATAAAAAAATGTGTATCTGGCTTGTGGTTAAACATATGGCTTTAATGATTCAAGAAGAAATCACAAGGCTTATGATTCAGATGATATTGCCAAAAACATATGTTTTTATGATTAGGAAGAATTTCACCTATGTGGAGAGATGTGGGGTCGTCGCATGAATGAATGGTGAGGGTGGGGGCGCAAATTCCTGAGCGCTCTTGCAGAACAAGGCTTGTGTTTTTTGACCATAAAACGAACAAGACTATATGTGGTCCTTGACAAGGTCAGGGAGAGTCTTGTGTGAGTGTGTATTGTCGTCTACGTAAACAGACTTTGAGTTCAAGGACATCGGTCTACTCAGATCTAGTGAGGCTTAAGTGCATACTCTCAAGGAAGGTTCAAAGGGTCTCACAAACGACCTGATCCGATGCAGGACTCAACCGCAGTTATTTTGCCAAAATTGTGTAGTGTTTTCGACGGATCTCCGTTATGTGGGGGATTGATTGGAAAATTTTAGTGAAAAATGTTGTGTTTCACTATTTTTGGTCATAGGATTTTTATTAATAAATTATAATTATTAAGTTTAAGCTTTGTAACAAGCCATTATATGTCCAAAAATGAAGTTAGTGTGTATGAGATATGAGTATCAAAGAAGAGTAGTTGAAAATGGAGAAATTGGTTAAATTGAGTATAACAGCATTTTTATGTGTCTTTGACTGACAATTAAATTGGGTGTTTAATTATTTGCAAATTTATGTGTCATTGACTGACGATTAATTGGATGTTATGATTTGCTAATTATTGAGTCATTTGGGACTATTATTTTTAATTGGCTGATCTGCATTGATTATTGTGGGCTTGATTGACAATTTTTAGGTATTATGATTGGCAAATTAATGAGGATTAACCAGCATTGATTGCACCTTTTGAATTTGGATGTGTTCTAAATAGATTTGACAATCTCAACATTCAAGACACACGGAGAAACACAAAGAGAGGAATAACTCCATTTATAAGTTTTCCGTGCAATCTTTCTCGTATCAGAAGCATCTAGTTTCAGGTATTTTTCTGGTCATGTATGTCAGGTCAGTGTATACAACAGGGTTTTGATCTTTGTACCCTGGGAAACAGACGGCGAATCTGTTTTAAGGGAAGCGTGTCCAACACATGCCTCGTTCCATGCTATGCTCACTCCAAATTTACAAAAAAAAACCCACATAATTGAGTTGTCTAAATGTGGTAGGCTTAATTAAAAAGAAGAGAGAGAATATGAAAGTAAGACAACTAATGATAAATATCCATGTCATTGTGTGAGAATTTTTTTTGTAAAATTTGAGTGAGCATAGCATTCCTCAAATCTTTATTGTTTTTTTCAGTTTACCAAAGGGAAAAAGAAAATAAAAGAAAAGTCAACGACGTGTTAGTATGTTTTTATCAAAACACCAAATTGTAAATGGCAAAAGTTCATACTAAGATAGCTAGGTACAACAACGACGTCTAACTCGAAAACGCCAGCCAGGTCTTGGCGGTGTCCGATTGCGTTTAAGGGGATAACGCCACCTTTGGTGTGTTAGACTTTTTCTATAATATTGCCTATCTTATTTATGCATTATATTATAGTACATATATTTATGTTGATTTACATTGGTAATATGATGATTTACTTATCATAATGTGACTTTTAATATAATCAAATTTTGATAGGAGACTTAACTAAATATAGATTATATTATGTTTTATCTTTACCCAAATCAATCAATAGGAGCATAGGCAATATTGCAAAAAAAGATCTACGAAGCCGTAAATTGATGTCTAGAGGCTAATCGGGCATCAAATTTTTTTATTTGTGCAAGTCGGTCAACAGGGTTAACGGTGGTCAAGGGTGGTCAAACTTAATAGAAACCTGTAAATGGCAAAAGATCATACTAAGATAGCTAGGTACAACGACGACGTCTAACTCGAAAACGCCAGCCAGGTCTTGGCGGCGTCCGATTGCGTTTAAGGGGATAACGCCATCCTTGGCGTGTTAGACTTTTTCTATAATATTGCCTATCTTATTTATGAATTATATTATTGTACATATATGTATGTTGATTTACATTGGTAATATGATGATTTACTTACCATAATGTGAGTTTTAATATAATCAAATTTTGATGGGAGACTTAACTAAATATAGATTATATTATGTTTTATCTTTACCCAAATCAATCAATAAGAGCATAGGCAGTATTGCAAAAAAATATCTACAAAGCCGTAAAATTGATGTTTAGAGGCTAATCGGGCATCAACTTTTTTTATTTGTGCAAGTCGGTCAACAGGGTTAACGGTGGTCAATGGTGGTCAAACTTAATAGAAACCTGTAAATGGCAAAAGATCATACTAAGATAGCTAGGTACAACGACGACGTCTAACTCGAAAACGCCAGCCAGGTCTTGGCGGCGTCCGATTGCGTTTAAGGGGATAACGCCACCCTTGGCGTGTTAGACTTTTTCTATAATATTGCCTATCTTATTTATGCATTATATTGTTGTACATATATTTATGTTGATTTACATTGGTAATATGATGATTTACTTACCATAATGTGACTTTTAATATAATCATATTTGATGCGGAGACTTAACTAAAGTATAGTTATTATGTTTTATTTTACCAAATCAATCAATAGGAGCAAGTAGGATTGCAAAAAAAGATCTACAAAGCCGTAAAATTGATGTCTAAAGGCTAATCGGGCATCAACTTTTTTTATTTGTGCAAGTCGGTCAACCGGGTTAACGGTGGTCAATGGTGGTCAAACTTAATAGAAACATGTAAATCATGCCTGAAATGCCATAAGCGTGCCAAAAACTTATTATAATCTATTATAGTAGTTGTTTATATATTAGATGTTGTTCGTATAAGGTAAATACTTAAAACTCACCGTTAATACCCACCGGAAATACTAAAATCTTTCCGAAATAAAATCGATCGACTATTGGTTCACGATTCTTTTTTGCCATATAAATTTCACAACGAACATAAATCACATACTACCATGATTAAAAATCACAGAATCAAAATTTGAAAACCCTAAACATTCACCTTTAAATTGCATAACAACTAATGAAACATACTAATTACAATTTCAAGAAAAACTCCATTAATCTCCAACTAAATTAAAAAACCAATTCCAAAAAAGAACACTAAACATTGGTGCCAATCATCCTTAATTAATCAAGACAAAAACCTAAATATCATCACAAGTCTTCTACTAGTATAAAAAAAGACATGACCCCACAAAATCATCTAAACCTATAAAACAAAAAAAACACAATAGTTTTAAAACCAAACAAAAAAACACAAATAACTAATTTTTCCCTCTTTTTATAAAATTAGGGTTTCATTAAAATTTCAAAATCAAAGAAAACCAATTAATTGTTTTAATTGTGCCATTTGAAGATTATGATATTATGGTTTACGATTAGATCAAATTCACCTATCATCTTCTGCACAATAACAAGAATAATGTTAACAACTTTATCGCTCATATGTAAGTTCTTTTATTTATTTTTATTAATGGGTTTCTTTTAGTTTTGTGTAAAGATTAGTTTTTTTTGTTAATTGATTATTTTTCGGGTTTTTTCTAATGTTATGTATTTTGGTATGTTTATGTAATAATATGTTGTTTGGATATTAATTTGTAATATATATATTTTGAGGTGTTATAAAATAAAATGTGTAGGATTTATTGAATTTGAGATTAATTTATGTTGGCATTTAAGTTTTTGTAATTAAATGATTTTTTTTATATATAACGTAGTGCCGATAATTATAAAGACAACAGAGAGTGAGAATTGGGCGTGCATAACCATATTGAGTCATTAGAATAGCCTGGTTTCCGACTGCAATCGATACTCGGAAGGTGAGTCTGCTACTCTGCTTTCTCGTTCTTTTAAGTAGAATTCGTAGTTGTAATGTGTGTGATTGTGTGGTAGTTTGCTTTATGAATTGTTCTGTGTGATTTGTGCTAGATTTGTTATGCATCGGAACACGATTTAGGGCTCGTTTTGAGAAAAGTTTGTGAAATCGGTTTTATGCCATATGATTTTTGATCCTTTTTTTTGTTTGATTGGTATTGTAGATACTTGGAAAGGTGAGTGTGCTTGTTGTTTTTTGTTAAGTTGAGTTGTGTTGAGTGATGCAATGTGGATGATTGGATGGTAGTTGGATTACAAGTGTCCTTAATACCATAAGTGTCGAATCGGATCAAAATTTAGGGGTTCTGATAGTTTTGGAGATAAATCCTCAATTTGGGAGGTTTGCACTTTTTCCATGTAAAGAAATCGGTTTTATGCCATATGATTTTTGATCCTTTTTTTTGTTTGATTGGTATTGTAGATACTTTGAAACGTGAGTGTGCTTGTTGTTTTTTGTTAAGTTGAGTTGTGTTGAGTGATGCAATGTGGATGATTAGATGTTGTTTCAATTACAGTGTTCCTTAATACCTTAAGTGTTGAATCGGAACGAAATTTAGGGGTTCTGATAGTCTTGGAGATAAATCCTTAAATTTGGGAGGTTTGCGCTTTTTCCATGTAAAGAAATCGCATACTCATATTAGAAAGGGGGAAAAGACAAGTGGTTATAGCATGCTTGTTGACTTTGAAATTGTGTGCTTAATACGTGTGTAGTTAGGTCATTTCCATCCAAAAGAATTTAATGAAGAAATGCTTTGGCATGTGTCGGAGCTTTTTTTCTATATATATATATATTTGAATTTATATGCTCTACGAGTCTATGCAACTGTTGTAAGCGTATAATTACCAGAACTTAACTTGCTTTGCACAGGAATTGCAGACATATATAAAGCAGGAGGTGCAGGATGCTAATCTTCGTCAGATAGTATCCTCGCATTCATCTCTACCAGACTTGTTGGTTTCAAATTCATTCTGTCAGCCTGAAAGTTACATGAATTTGGCATATGATCTTTACAACAATCATGCTTCCGTAAACATTTGTAATCCTATATTGTATGGAGGTGTGTGTTTTTCGGCTCTTCCTTATAAGTTCCATGTCAATAAACATGTGATTATTAATATTTGACGTAATATGCAATGATGAACATCTGCAGGATCTGCATATAACGATATAAGCTCAGAATGTTGCTTGTGTGGGATGAACTTGATATCCCCATTGGGAGGTAACTCACACCGATCCTTGACATTATGACTTCACCAAGAACGAGTGTGTCATGCTATCACTGCATGTTCTTGACGGGGATGTTATTATCTGACAACTGAAGGCATTTGAAAGTAGAACACCAACATAATTCTTTCCAACAGCCGCCTTTTCATAATAGTATGGTTTATTTAATAAAATCTCAATGTTTTTTATTTTTGCTTATATGACATTGACTTTCCCTTTTGTTATTATAAACTGTAGATCAATACACAAGCTTTACTGAAAACAAAAGAAACGCATACAACATGGATTCAACATTGTTATTGGCAGATGATGTGCAATCGCCATATTCAAATTCGTGCAATATGCTACAGAATGATAGTCTACAGAGCAAATGTAATACTCAAATATCACATCAGATTCAAATCCCAGTGTCTCAACAAGCTTCAGTGCTGTTTAATGACCAACTTGATCTACAACAACATGTTGATTTGGAAGGTTCAAGAGATGCGTTTAATTTTCGCGTTCTTAATGCATATGTGTGTTACAAGGATATGCCAGCAGACTTAAGAAGAGAAGTTCCTTTCGAGGTTTATATGCATGAAGCAGAATGCAAGGCCGATGTATGCAAGTGCCACCTGTATCTTGAATTGTCATCGCATTTTGATAAGTGTAATGCATTAAATTGCGATATTTGTGGACCTGCAAGGCCTGGTAATTTTCGCCTGGATTCTAGAAAAAGAAAAATAGACCAATCAGAGGCAACCAATAATGTGGACCCCAGTAGCATTGGAACTCATGTAGATGCATTGCCTACAAAATATCCGAAGTTGGAGAGTTCGATAGTTGCAGAACATGCTGCTTCACTCAATCGACATGATGATGATGATGATGATGACGATGACGATGCTATGGTTGATGACATGAGTAACTCTAATGATTTATATGGTGAACAGAAATTAACAGGGCTACATCAAAGTAATAATGTATCTCTGAAAGGAAGGACCAGTGATGCCTTAATTGAAAATGATGTTTTAAATTTGGCACCAGATAATGCTGACGAGTCGGGTTTACAACCTGTGACTACAAGTGGTGCGATGGTTGATTGTGACTCGGTCTTAGAACTAAAGACTGAGATAAATGGCTTTAATTTGGCACCGGATGTTGATGAATCGGGTTTAACTTTAAAGAAACCTGAAACACCAAGTCATTCTCTGGTTAATGGTGATTCAGTCTCAGAATCAAAGACTGAGATAAATGCTTTAAGTTCGGCACCAGATGCTAATGAGTTGGGTTTAACTCCAAAGAAACCTGAGACGCCAGGTGGTTCTCTGGTTAATTGTGATCCGATGTTAGAATCAAATGCGATAAATGGTTTAAATTCGGCACCAGATGCTGATGAGTTGGGTTTAACTCTAAAGAAAACAAGTGGTTCTCTGGTGAATTGTGACTCGGTAATGAAATCAAAGACTGAGATAAATGGTTTAGATTCGACTCAGGAGGCTGATGAGTTGGGTTTAAGTCCAAAGAAACCTGGGACACCAAGTGGCTCTCTGGTAAATTGTGACTCGGTAATGAAATCAAATACCGAGATAAATGGTTTAGATTCGACTCCGGATGCCGATGAGTTGGGTTTGACTCCAAAGAAACCTGAGACACCAAGTGGTTCTCTGGTGAATTGTGACTCGGTATTGGAATCAAAGACTGGGATAAGTGGTTTAAATCCGGCACCAGATGCTAATGAGTTGGATTTAACTTTAAAGAAACCTGAGACGCCAAGTGGGTCTCTGGTTAATTGTGACTCTGCGATAAATGGTTTAAATCCGGCACCAGATGCTAATATTTTGGATTTAACTTCAAAGCAGCCTGAGACGATAAGTGGGTCTCTGGTTAGATGTGACTCGGCCTTATTAGAATCAAAGAACACCGAGATAGAGGTGACATCTTTGACTGATAATGACTCAGGGTTGGAGCCGGAGAAGATCAAGATACAGAGTGTATCTTTGGCTGATTTTTTTACTGCAGATCAAATAAAACAACATTTGTTAAGTTTTACCTCTCAGAAGGTTTGTACATCAATATACATTCAAATAGTTTCTATAAATTAATAGATTCCTAATTTAACTAATATTGATGCAGGATGCATCAGGAAACAGACCACCTTCAAACGGTCACAACACATGCCAAGTTTGTTCCATGGAAAAGCTGGCGTTTGCCCCTGCACCCATATATTGCTCATCTTGTGAGATACGAATTAAGAGAAACGTTGGATATTATCGATCCGCCAATGAAATGGGTGTACGCCATTGTTTTTGTATGTCATGCTACAGGGGATCTCATGGGAATAATATTTTGTTGCGCGGGTTTTCTATCCCGAAAGCACACCTGCAAAAGGCAAAGAATGATGAGGAAAAAGAGGACTCGGTAAGTTAACCTTTGGGGTCTTATGTTATACGAATTTAATCCCTGTAATTAGTTGACTTATTTATTGAAGATTCTTGCAGTGGGTTCAATGTGACAAGTGTCAATGCTGGCAGCATAGGACATGTGGTCTCTACAATGATGAAAAAGATGTTGAAGGGAAAGCTGAATATATTTGTCCAAAATGTTATTTAGAAGAAATAGAAAGTGGAACACGTGTTCCTTTACCACAAGCCACCGCTTCAGAAGCAAAAGATCTGCCAAAAACTAATCTCAGTGATCACATAGAAGAAAGATTGTTTAAACGTCTCAATCAAGAAAGAGAAGAAATGTCCAAGATTTCTGGAATGGAACCAAGCGAGGTAAGATGAAAAACAATTTTCGTGTATTATCTGTTTTAAAGTTTGGACGTTATTATTAATCTTAAATTTTGACTATATGTGTAGATACCTGCAGCTGAGGGTCTTGTTGTGAGGGTCGTGGTGTCTGTTGAGAAACATTTGGAAGTGATGCAGAAATTTATAGATATACTTCATGGAGAAGATTATCCATCGGGATTTTCATACAGATCAAAGGTAATATAAGATATCATAGTTACTCATTTTTGCAATTATGTGATTTAAACAGGCGATCTGACATATCGTTTTTGCCATCAGTTAATTTTTTTGTTCCAGAAAATAGAAGGGGTAGATGTGTGTCTCTTTGGAATGTGTGTTCAGGAGTTTGGATCAGAATGTGGCGGCCCAAATCAGCGTTGTGTGTATATCTCTTATCTTGATTCTGTTAAGTACTTTAGACCGGAGAGAAAAAGCGTGACCGGTGAATCCCTTCGGACCGTTGTTTATCATGAAATATTGGTACTTCACTTTTTTTTTGTTGTTTTAAAAAATTTATAAATAGTGTCTTCTTGTCTCTTTATTTCCTAATGCTAATTATGTCGATTTGTGTAGCAACAACTTGCTGAAAATTCGTCTTACGTTTTGCATATTGTTATGATCATCAGATAGGATACCTTGAGTATTGCAAGAACCGGGGTTTTGCGACCTGTTACATATGGGCTTGTCCTCTTATCAAAGGAGAAGATTACATTTTTTACTGCCATCCGGAGACTCAAAGAACACCAAAGCAGGATAAGCTACGCCAGTGGTATGTATCTCTCTCTATAAGTCAACTTTATCTGATTTTAAAAGTTATAATAATCCTTGTATAAGTACTCAAATTTAATTTATCTGTTTGTAGGTACAAGTTGATGCTAAAGAAAGCAACAGAAGATCATGTTGTTGTGGACTACACTAATATATACAATCATTTTTTTGTTCCTAGTGGAGAAGCCAATTCAAAGATTACCGCAGCTCGTTTGCCCTATTTTGATGGTGATTATTGGTCAGGGGCTGCTGAAAATATAGTTAGGAAACTTGAAGTGGAAGAAAGTGTGGGTGGTGGATTGCAGAGCAAGCTACCTAATAAGAGAATTTTGAAAGCAATGGGACAGGACAAAGTTGATGTTGCCATGAAAGATGTCTTGGTCATGCAAAAGGTAAATTTTTTAGGCTTCTTATTCAGTAGCGACTGATGGGAAGATAGTAATTATGCCTCTAGCTTTTTTCTCCATTTTTTGGTATTAACAAAACATTATAAACCGATTTCTTTACAGCTGGGCCAAACCATTTTACCTGTGAAGGAAAACTTTATGATTGTCCATTTACAACATAAATGCACCCATTGCCATGAAGTAATTTTATCCGGGAGCAGATGGTTTTGCAGCCAATGCAAAAAGATTCAACTATGTTCAAGGTAAATGAGCTCCTTTTTATTTATCTTTCTGATCTTTTCTCTTTGTAGTTATTACTGATTATTTGTTTGGCTTTCTAAAATCATCATAATTGTCATCCTTGTGTGTATTCGTTCCAGATGTTTCAATGCTGATAAGAATTATTCCGTTAGTAAAATGCACACGTGCCAATCTGGTGAAACAAATCTATTCTCTGAGGTGAGCTAAGCTTCAATAAAAATCCTTTTTTCTGCTTCTCATATCTTCTGATTATTAATCGAATGTTTTTACAGGTTGTGGTGAACAATGTGACACTTGATACTACGGATAAAGATGATGTGTTTGTGAACAGTTTCTTCGAGACTCGTGATGCGTTCTTAAACAAGTGCCAGAAATCTCATTTTCAGTTTGATACACTTTCACGTGCCAAATACTCGTCTATGATGATCTTGTACCACCTAATCTACAAGCCTCCTATTAAGCCAACCTGCGCTGCTTGCCTTGTGGATGTTGTGGTTGAACGATGCTGGCAGTGTGAAACATGTGCCAAGTATTATTTATGTGAGGCGTGCTATAAGATGAGACTTGGAGCTTATCATCCTCACAGGTTATGTCCGCCTTCGATAGAACTTGTAGGTGGGTCCAAAAGTGAACAACTTCAGAAGCAAAAATCCCTAGCGGTATGAACAAACCATCAACTACCATATTTATTGATGCGTTAATCCAATTAACTTGATCAAGAAAACTTATCTTTTGTTAATCTGCTGCAGTTAAAGGCGGTGTTGGATACTTTAATGCATGCCTCTCAGTGTGATGTGACAACTTGCTCGTATAAAGACTGTATAACTATGAGAAGACTTTTCTATCATGCTAAAAGATGCAGTATCAGAGTTCGTGGAGGTTGCAGTTTTTGTCAAAGAGTATGGAGGATACTAAAAGAGCACTCACAAATTTGTACAGATTCTGATTGCAAAATACCTCGCTGCATGTAAGTGATACACACATATGCATTTAAATTGATACATCTTCGGGGTGTTTTTTCTAGAAATCATCCAAAGTAATATCAATAAATCCTTTTTGGTTCGTTGTCAAGAAAACATTGCTTACGGGGCATTTCATGTACAAAGAAGTACAAACACCAGTACAAGCCTACAAAAGATGTTGCTAAAAATGTTGAACTACAAAAGTGCCACGAGTTGTATAAGATGAAGAATAGAGTCGTCTAATATGCTTTTGTAACTTTTGTTTATTCTATTTTTTCAGGGATATAAAGAAGTTTAAGGAGCAGACGCGTGCAGCTCACAACACAAATGAACATGTGGCTAACACCACGAACCAACAAGCTAATATGAAGAATCAACAGGAATTACCTGAGGTTCATATTGGATAGCAATGTAAAGGAAATAAAAGTAAGAGGTCACAGTTTTGCATAGTTAACCTGAATAGATCTGGTTCGAGCTTTGGTTTTGTAGAATCATATGCGATAGTAAACATATAGGTGATGTTTGGTTCCCTGTGTGTAATGTGAACGTTGATATATAGGGTCTAGAGTAGTTTAAGATAGCAAACAGGTTAACTTGACATGTGTAGGTTAACTGGTAGTTGGGCCATTTGGTCTGGAGATAATTTTTGCCCAAACCCTATCATGTTGTAAATCAAATTTTCAGTTTTAGAAGTGGTGGCATTTTGATGTTTAACGTCTGTTTCTGTTTGTCGCTTAAATCTGTTGTGGATTGAAGTTACATATTCCAGCATCTGTTGTGGAGTGTAAGTTGCATATTCCAGCCGCCTGGTTGGACACAAACTGCAACTTTTCTTTCTTCACATGCAAATCTGGATGTATTTACAAACACACTATGGATTGCAGTGTTTAGATGCATCTCATGTTTCAAGTTGTAAGAAATAGTATATCAATGAGCAGAAAGATACTCCCTCTGTTCTAATTTACTTGTCCATGTTTGACTTTTTTGGTCTTTCTTTATCAATTTTGACATTAAATAATTTTGTTTGTATTATTTAGTATATGATGCAAAATATATGAATGGATTGAGTTTTAAATGTATATTTCATTAGTATAATTTTCATCAAGTATTATATAACACAAAAAAATTATTTAAGGTCAAAAGGACAAATAAATTGGGACAAAGGGAGTACATTTTAAGAAATTTGGAGGAATAGTCCGTGGCATTTTGGAAGAAACATACACTGAAAATACTAACCAAGATAATCAGCTTCAAGTACAAATTGAATACTCTGCTATCTAAAAATGTTTTACGCGACAGCTAGCACTGCCCGAAGGAGCTATTTGCTCTATGTCCGAATACAGCAAAATATCAACCATTCAAGAATGCAGGCAAACCTTACATCGTGTTTTTGCAACCAATCATGATGTCACACAGATGAGAAGACATAAATAGAATGCTAACAATCAAAATCTGGTAACAAATTAATGTTTGAAGTGGCCACAAACAACACGCAACAAAATGAAAAACAAGTGTGAAGAATCTGATCCGATCCATTCAGGTTCACTGCCCTGAATTACATCAATTTTATCATGCAAAACAATCTAAAGATTTATAACATACCATACAATCTTCTAAACTAGCTACAGTGACTACATAAAAACAGCTAATCGACACTACCACAACAAACTCTCGACACCAAAAAGGAGAGAGTTGTCTGGACTCTATGCATGCATATATAAAGCCTTTATTTCACTCCTCATCATGTCGAGATGAAAGTCCACAGCTTTCGTCCTATGGAAACTTCACCAGGATGCTCAACCTCCTCTTCATCTTCAGAATCAGCATCAGCATCATCATCATCATCCTGGGCAGCAGCAGGAGTTCCAATCTCTTGATCATCATTGTGATGCTCCCTATTCTGTTGAGGTGTCCCGTTGACTTCTTCGCTCAAAGCCATATCTTCTAAAGACTTGTTTGCTACCTCATTCTCCCCATCTGCATTATTCTGAAAACAAAACAAAACACACATAATGTGTCAACGAGGATGCAATATTGCTTAAAGGATCACCAAAATATCTGTCCACAAACAAAAACACACAATTTTAATTTTTTTTACGTTGATGAATTTAAGATGCCAATTAACTTGAAAATTTTGCAAGATGAAAGTAATTTCAGTCGACTGGAAAATCGGTACATTATTAATTTTCTATTATTTTATTAATGTGGACAGCCATTTTGGGGCAGAGGGAGTAAAGATATAAATAGGATTGAAGTTATGTAATATACATGGCCTTGCGAGTTTATGTCATGATCTCCATTTGCAGAAGCTGTTGAAGCTCCAGGCTGGACCTTTGAAGAGCCACGGGTTCTTCTCTTTCTCCCAGCAGCACCCTTATCTTTATTTGCGACGCCGTCAGCCCCATCTTCTATACTTTGATTAGACAGGGTTCCATTACCAGCCGCGGGGCCTCCACTGATTAAAAGGATGATGAAAACGAGTAAGACCACTGAAGAAATGCTAACATACACATAAAACCATGATGACTAAGACGAGTAATGAAGGTCCTAGATCCTTGGTGCAAAATTAACTTCCAAAGAGACTTTCCAAACATCCGACTCTTTTCTATATCAAACAAAATTGTTACATTTTTTGTCCACTCTCTTGAATATAAAATTTATGTGTTAAATTTTAGCAACGTATGGTTTGATGCGATAAAAAACCTAGTACAAATTACAAAGGTGCACAAGGGTATAGTCACTTACGTCTTTCGGCGTAGGTTGTATCTTCTTACTGGAGGAGCCTCTACACCTCTAGCAACTTTCTGCTTCGTGTTCCTGCGACCCCCAGTTGTGACACTGGCAGACTGTTCACTGTACTCAGGTTCTTGTTCACTTGCACGTTTACGGCTTACTTCGTTTCCACCTTTAGATACTCCCTGACTCACTTCATTTGTGTAAGCAGAGTCTTCAGCAACACCATTGGCACTCTCACTTACATTATTGTCACTAGTAGCATTATGATCTCCAACAGCTGCCTTTGTATTACGTGCTCTAGTAGCCCTAGGTCTAAGCCTCTTAGTCGGCTTACTATTTTCAGGCTGCTGAGGAACTTTCTCAATCTCATGCGATTGCTCCACCTGTCTCTTGACATCACAAGATTCTGACACAACTCTAGCTGACACTTCTGGTTCATCCTCGGAGCTCACTATATATTCCGGTATTTCACCAACATCCACAAGCTTCTCTTGTGCTTCTGTTTCACCAGCTTCATGTTCGTTCTTTTTCGCTGCTGAGAATATAGAGATCTTTGAGGTACATTTTTTTAACCATGCAAGGGTTCCGCCAGAACCAGGAGATCCTGAATTAATCATAGTCATGGAGGTCCCGACATTTGGTCTCTCAGATGTACCATGAACAGCTTCCTTCAGATAACTGTCAGATAACTTCGGTAACTGAAAATTATCTGTGTTCTTAATTTCTGCTAAAGATTGAAGATCAGATAAGACGAATTCCGAGACTATCTCTCCACAGTCCTTGCAGCCCTTCTGTTTCTCAACAAATGCAATGAACCGTTCACGTTCTTTAACGAATTGTTCACGCTGATCCTTTAACTTCATGCTAAGTGAAACGAGCTTATCAATATCGTTTTTCATTCCAAGCTGTTGTACTTCTAGATGCTCCTGATTAGCAGATATATCCTGCTTTTCTTTTTCTAATTTAATTCTTTCTGATTTCATGTCTTCCATTTCTCTACTTGAAACATCTCTCAAGTATCTCACATTAGCTAAATCCCTTTCTTTCTCTTCTTCAAATGATTTTTCACGTTCGAGCATGCGGTTTTCAATCTCAGTTTCTTTAAGTTGCAATTTGGATTCGAGTTCTTGTTTCTTCACTTCAAAATCATGAAGCATTTGGGATTCTTTGCAGTTGTACTTTTCTGCTAAGACAGATTTCTCATGCTCCATGTTAGCAGCAAACGATTCTTTGGCCAACTTAAGTGATTCCAATTCTCTCTCTACATAACTCTCAGTTTCCAACTTCATATTATGCAACTTTTCTTCTTCTAAACGATTCAATTTGTCCATCTTTTCCTTCTGTGCAGCAACAGAATCCAGTTCCTTCTGTATCTCAGCTCTTTTTTCATCAAGATCTTCCCACTCCTTTTCGAATTTCTCCTTTTCCAGCTTCAGATTTTCTCGTTCCATCAGAACTGCTTCCCATTCTTGTCTGTTTTTTTCTATCTCTTGTTTTAATTCAGACTGCAGACGAACAAAATCAGACCTTTCTTCTTCTGTTACTTGAAGTTTTTCCCGATCATCATTCAACTTTGATCTTTGTTCTTCAATTTCAATATTTATTTTCTCAAGCTCAGCCTTAAGACTCGACAGATTCTCTGTTTCAGTGCCCAGTTCTTTCCTTACTTTGTCTAAGTTCTTCTCCTCGACTTTAAGGGACTTCTCTTTCTCCTTTAAAGCCTTTGACTTCAAATCGATGTCCTTCTCTTTTTCCTTGATTTTCTCGAGTTTCTTTTCCAATGCTTGTTCACGTTTAGCGATTTTTCCTTCCAAGTGATTGACTTCAATTTCCTTTTTCTCCACTTCAGCAACCTTGATTTTGAAATCCTCATCCAATGATCTCCTCTTTTGTTCCATCTCCAACTCAAAATCATGTGTTTTCGCATCCAGCAAGACCTTGTGCTCATCCAGAAGTTTTTGAATCTCTACCTGCAGAATACATGGTCCATGAGAAAAAAACCAAGAAGCAATGAAGAAACTAAGAAGAAAACAATCATTACAATACAAAATTTATTTAGTAAAGAAACGGAGGAATGCGCCTGTAATTGTGACTGTAAGTTTTGTTGTGTGCAAAAGCGCCGTGAGGGTGAGTGGTTGGACATATTATCATGTATAATACTTTCCAGTGATGATATTCCAGAGACTTACTTGTTCTCTTGCGTTAAGCTTCTCCTCTAGCTCTAGTAATTCTTTCTCTCTAACCTCTAAGTTCTTGCTAATAACAGCAGCTTCCTGCAAAAGAACAAAGATTAGTCATACAGTTGACCTGAAGAAAAAACTTTAAGATATCAATCAGCCAAAAGCCTAAAGAAGACCTACTTTCTCTTTCAAAGCTAGGTTTTCGATCCTCGTACTGATATCATCTTCTTTACTTTTCAACTCCGAATTAGCCACATCTATCCGCTTCTGTGCTTCTTCAAGATCAAGTTGTTTCTGTTTAAATACTCTATCACTATCGTTCGCAAGCTCTTCCCTTTGGTTGAGCAGTCGACGAACCTCAGCCAGCTTTTCCTCTCCCTCTTGTAACTTCCTCTCCCATTCTCTCAAGTCCTCCCTTTGGTTAGATAAATTCCGTTCATGTGCATCTCTCCTGAAGACCAAAATAAAAAATGTAAGAAACAGTACGCAGAAAATAATGTTGTCAGAGAACAAATATTTTAACACAAGGTGAAGCATACTCATTATTAAATGACAGGCGCTCTCTCACGAGTGAACTTTCTTTCGCCTCGATCTCAGATGATTTTCTTATAATCTCTGACGTCTTCCTGCTGACCTCAGCAAGCTTGGCATCAACAGCACGTAACTTCGCCTCTACCTCTAATGATCTCCCTTCAATGCTAGTAGACAGAGCGCGTGCTTCCTCCAACTTTGAATCAGCAGTGAACTTTATTTCCGCATGTTCAGACCGCATTTCCCGCAAAGCCTTCTCTAACTGTAACATCATCAAACAAGTGTTGGCAGTTCTTAAAAGGTGCGTATAAATATTAGTAATGACATCATGATTACGGTTAACTTAACAAAAACTTATATAACTCGGTTAAAATGCTACCTCATTGACACACTCTTTTTCAACTCCTAATGCTTTCCTCAACTTCTCCTCTCGCTTCTCCACTTCAGACATTGCAATAAGATGTGCAGTTTGCTCTCGTTTAAGGAGCTCCTTGGTTTCGGATAATTCTCGATCAAATTGTTCATTCTTAGAGACCCATTCTTTTTTCTCAAGGAGAAGAAGGCCCATGTTATATTGATATTCATAGAGCTGTTACATAAACCAATCATCACATTAACTTCATTTCAATCACTACCAAATAAACGAAACAAACAGATCTTTTCATGCGACTGATGCAACTAACTCGAAATAAGCAGCAAGTAACAGTTACAATAAAAAAGTAATCAACAGTTTTCTTGAATTCTACGTTAGACTCTCTAAGAAACTTCCTAATTGACATTAATTATCGCGAATACAAGTCGTCAAAGTGCATGGTTGAAAGGATCAAATTACCTCATTTTAGTGCACCAATCCATAATAACCAATTTGGTGAAAAAAACATTATACTAAAAGAAAAGAAACAAAACTACCCAAACTTGCGATGTTGGTAAAATTACAACCATCCAAAAAAACTAAAAACCTATTCAATGGTCTTATTTTTGGTGTGTTGTTCCAACAAAAGGTCACCTTGGTAATCCAAAGGGAGTCACTTATTCGTATAGTTTCACACAAAACTAACTGATCGAGAATCAAATATGGATTTATCAAGCAGTCTAATTTTTCCCAAAGTTTCAACTGCTATTGACATGAACACGGCCGCACTGATACTAGTTGGCAAATTTGTTTTAAACTAGTGTCTTGTGCAATTACGGTGTAAAGATATATGCTAAGCACCGGGCGACGTGTGCGGATCTTAAAAATCAGAACTTTTCCGTATAACTGACTTTAATTCCAAGTCTACAACACATCTCAATACACAAAAAGCCTGCGCGAACTCACGAAAATATATTACACTAGAAAATCAGTAACAAAAAAACCCATGTCACAAAAAGACACCAACTTTGACTTTAACATATCACTATTACAAAAAAAAAACCCATGAATAAAAAGATACCAACTTTGAGTTTAACATATCATAATCATCTAAATTAATCAAGAAACATAATAAATTAGTTAAAAAATATATAAAAATACAGAAAAGAAAGTAACAAACCTCTTTTTCAAGGTTATTAAGTTTATCAATAACATCAAGATCCATTGAATCTCCGGCAATTGGTTTAGGGGTTGAATTATTAGGATCCGACCCGGAAGCAGAAGCGGGTTTGGGTGAAAGCCAACCCGACCATGTCTTCTTTTGAGGCGTAAACATCTTCTTTCTTATTCCTGCAGATCTTTAATCAATCTCATAAAAAGAAGAAACTTATAAGTAATTTTGAAGCGGACTTGAAAAGAATACTAAATTCCGGTGGATAAAAGGAGTTGGAGTCCGGTTGTATGTAGGAAGTAACGTCTCCAAACTAACTTTATTTTCTTTTCTTTAAAACAAAAAAAATGTGAAGCCACCGCTTATGCGTTTGCGATGTCACGTTCTTTTTTACTTTTATTTGGCCTGCCAGCAGCCTATATTTGGCTCAAATTACCTTTCTGCCCTTCGCTCATATTTTTTGAAAGTTAATTTATATGTTTGTTTAATCTACCCAAAAATATATATAGAAGATTAATTTCATGTATTAAAAATATTATACATCATGCATGATACTTTGAACATACCTAAAGTGCAATTAATAAATGAATGATGTATAATATTTTTAATGCATGTTTGGATAGATATGAAATTGCCTCTTT
>BQNB010047807.1:18381-42904 GCA_026074375.1 Tanacetum coccineum | reverse complement strand
ATATAATGATACTTTTTAATCGTTTATCTTGATTAGCAAGACGACTCTCAGCATTTGACCATTGATTTTGACGTTTAGGCAAAGGATTTTCAGAAGTGGTCAAACTTGACATAGGAACAAATGGTCCATCCTCTAAAGTTTTCAAAAGGTAAGGTTCAAGACCATCAAGGAATACCAAGAACCTAACTTTCTAACCTGTAAAATCATCTTTGTTAAAAGCAGGAACATTTGTGACATGAGACCCTCCTATTGAATCAAGAAGTTGAGGGAGATTCTCATCAACAACACTTTGAGATACATTTGTTGTAGTCGTAGTATTGACAGGGTCAGTAGTTGTAGGCATCGTGTCAACCCTATTAACATTAGGGCTACCCGGATTACCAGAACTTGTTCCAAATGGTGGTGGGATAGGTGATATAGCTCCAGACATGATTGGATCTCGATTTTAAAACAAAGAACAGTTTCCTAAAAGATTTATGAATCGACACTGCTCTGATACCAATTGAAAGTCCTAATTTTCACGTCTAGAATATAACACTTATCTAATGTAAACAACACAAGTAATAACTTTTCAATCGTGTAATGCTTTATTGATAAGAATCAAAGTATTACAATATGTTATGGATCACACAAGTTGAATGACAATGTAAGATTACCCTTTTAACAAGTAAACTTGACAATGAAACAAGTTTACAAGTAAACTTATTGAGACTCGCTGATTGAGACAAATGAGTGACAGTTAAGTTCGACAAAGGATTAAATGACTATAATAACAACAATAATAAAAGCGATAGCATTTACTCCTTACAACATTCACTATTTATACCAATACGAGGTTGCGTCCTTAGTGGGGGGTAGTTGCAATGTGTCAAGTATCTAGTGGAGGATGTACGAGGTATTAAATCCACGTCCATTCTTGGAAACTACCCGCCCATATTTAGTGAACAATTCTGCCAACTATTCACTACTTTTACCAAATTCGTACTTGGTACAGGCTTTAACTTAAATAACCTTTTTTCCCGCCTTTATGAGTTATTGAGTTTCCTGCCTAAACTTTAGAGAACATCTTAAACTCAGCTTGTTCTTCTTCAAAGGGTAATAGGATAGTCAGAGTATTGCCACCTCTGACTCTCCTTAGAACCTCAGCGTATTCCTTCTATATACCAGCTGATATCCATCCCAGCTGACGAGTATGTCTTTAAGTGATCTTCGACTTCCTTGATGATGTATTTGACTTGAACACGTCTAAGGTTGCTCGCTGAGGCTTTGAACTCAGTGAGTCCTTCAATACCCGCTGATGTCTATCAGCGGGTCTTTCATTACTTAGCCTAATTTCTGTTTAAATCTAGGCACTGATCATTGGGCTCTGAATTGGCCCAACATAAACTTATATAAGTATAAATTGATCAAGATCCGCTTTAAACATTTAAGTTTACTAGTGTTTCACTTATTGGGCCACAAGGCCCAATGTTAGTCCAAATTCCTTAGCTTTAGTTTTTAGTCCACAATAGGCCCAATATCGAATTTACAAGTTAGCCTAATAATGAAAAGTCCAAAAATATCAATAAGCTAAAAATACCAAAGTCAAATAAGCAAAGTAGTAAGTCAACAAAATAAGCCGTGTAGCCAAATAAGCCATAAGCTGCGAACTTAATGGGCTCTTTTTGGACTATCCGGCCCAATGACCACAAGTAGCTATTCAACCTCTTAAACCGACACTTTTCGACTAAAATTAAGTGTTATAATACGTTGGAAAATAAGTCGAACAAAAAGACCCAAAAATAAGCCGAAGCCTATTAGGCCTTAGTTGGGCCGTGGTATGTATAAGCCCAAACAAACACTTCCAAAATTATATTAAGCCCAAAATAGAATCAATAAGTTATAAAATACGCGAATAAGCATTTTTAGTATCAAAATAAGCTAGAACTTAAGCCACAAAAATAAGCCGAGACCACAAAAGGTACAAATAAGCCGCGGCTTATTTGTCTTTTTGGGGCCAAACATGATATAAGCCCAAAATAAGCCATATGAGCTTAAAAATAAGTCGTTAAGCTATAAAATCTTTTTAGTCTCAAAATAAGCCATGAACTAAGCTATAAAAGTAGGACGAAAGTTTAATGACCAAAACCACTTTCCTTTTTGTTCCCTTTTTATTGCCGAAACCAAATAGGCCATAATAAGCACTTGTATGCTTATTAAAAAGCCGAATAAGCTATAAGCTTTTATGACCCAAAATATTTTTTCACCTACACAACCAAAATATTAAAATGATACTTTCCTTGTTTTCTTTTTTCTTTTCTTTCGAACCAAACGCCACCCTTTAGATCGTTTTATAAATTTTTAGCTTTTGACTTCTAAAAAAATGTACAACTAGTGTTTATGCATCATAATATTAACAAAAGTACAAAGATTTTGAAGAAAATATTACTTACAAATTAGGGTTTTAGATGAAGATTAAAGCTTAGCCAAACAACCCAAACGTTGTTTATTTACCCACATGATCAAACCCGAATGTATTTAAGCTTCCATATTCTTGAACAAAATGAAAAAAAATGTATGGTTTATGTGTGTGTGTGTTGTGTCGTTCGAGCAAGAGAGAAAGAGAGGATGAGAGAGTTTTCTTGATGAGTGTTTTGGTGTTGTATGTGTTTTTAAGAATAAAATGAGGATAAGGAACATACATGCATGGACAAGGTTGCTAAAATGGTACCTCCTTGTCCCCCCTTGAGGCCGGTCGAGTATTGGATCCTAGGAGGGGATCCTAGTTGATTTTTTTGTCTCTTGTCAGGATGTTTAACGTGCTTAGTTCATAAATAAACGTGACCTGAAAGTTCTCGTATTTTAAGTAAGTGTAAAAATAAGTTTAGTAGTCTTATAATATCAAAAGGAAAAATTTCATAGTTATAATGTTTTAATTTAGTATAGACAGTATATTGCCATGCCAGGACGCGTTGTTTGACATTTCAAGCTGTTTGTGAGATAAATCTCTCGGTATGTGATCAAATATAGATGTAACCGCTCAAAAAGGAATAAGTCAAGCAATAAATGAACTATTGACTAAATAAATTATAAATTGACTACCGTTATCACGATAACTGTTCTGAAAGAAACAGCAAAAGTCACTAAAATAGAGAACTAAATAGAACATCCTTAGTGTGGAAAATTAGTAAAGGTTATAGTCTACCCCCCTTAAAAAGAATTTCATCCCAATATTCAACTAGTGCTAGAGCTAAAGATATGTGGGTATTTGAGTTTCATTTTATCCTCACGTTCCTAAGTAAATTCAGGACCTCGTTTCGAATTCCATCGAACCTTAACGATAAGAATTTTACTCCGCTTCAACTTCTTGATTTCACGCTCTAGGATTTCCATGGGCTCTTCCACGAAGTTCAACCTTGCATCAACTTGGATTTCCTCTAAAGGTACATGTAGGGTTGGGTCAGTTAAACATTTCTTAAGGTTGGACACATGAAACGTGTCATGAACACTGCTTAGATCTTTAGGTAATCTTTATCGATAGGCTACTGGACTGATCTTTTCAGTGATCTCAAAGGGTCCAACGAACCTAGGTGCTAACTTGCCTTTCTTCCCAAAGCATACCAAACCTTTCCAAGGCGACACTTTGAGCAGGACATGATCACCCACACTGAATTCTAATGGTTTCCTACGTTTGTCGGCATAACTCTTCTGATGATCGCGTGCAGCTTTAAGTCGATCCTTGATTTGGGAGATCTTCTTAGTAGTTTCTTGCACGATCTCAGGTCCAATCAATTATCCTTCTCCTACTTCTGCCCATAGAATGGGTGAACGACACTTCCTCTAATAGAGTGCTTTGAATGGTGTACGTCTCATTATAGAATGGTAGTTATTGTTGTAAGAGAGTTCAACCAATGGAAGATGAACATCCCAACTTCCTCCAAAGTTGATGACGCATGCTCTGAACATGTCCTCCAAGGTCTGAATGGTACGCTCGCTATGACCATCAGTCTGTGAATGGTAAGCCATACTCATATCCAAACGTGTTCCTAATGCATCTTACATTGATTGCCAAAATCGTGACGTGAAGCGACTATCCCAGTCAGATATTACCGATATTGGCACACCATGCCTTGCCACGATTTCATTGAGGTAAAGCCTAGCTAGTCTATCCATCTTAAAATCCTTATGAATAGGTAGGAAATGAGCAGCCTTAGTCAATCTGTTCATAATGACCCAGATTGAATCATGTCCACTACCGATCCTTGGAAATTTTGTGATAAAGTCCATGGCTATTCTCTCCCATTTCCACTCAGGGATCTCAGGTTGTTGTAGTAAGCCGAATGGCCTCTGATGTTCAGCCTTAACCTTTGAACAAGTCAAGCACTTGCTAACATACAAGGCTATATCCTTTTTCATCCCCGGCCACCAGTACATATCTCTAAGATCATAGTATATCTTATCAGCTCTTGGGTGTACAGAGTACCTTAACTTATGTGCTTCGTCCATTATTAGAGTTCTTATGCCACCTGTCAAAGGAACCCATATTCGATCCATGTAATATAATGCTCTATCACTCCTATGCTCCATCTGTTCGTCTAGCCATCGTAGCATTTCTTGGTGCATTAACAACCTTAGGTGCTTCATTCTGAGCTGCTAGTATCTTACCCTTAATACTCGACTAAATGTTCATGTTCATAGCTCAAACTCTCCTAGGCTTAATTCTCCCCTTCCTACTTAGTGCATCGACTACTACATTCGCCTTACCAAGATGGTAGCGAATTTCATAGTCATAGTCGCTAAATAGCTCTATCCAACGACGTTGACGCATATTCAGCTCTTTCTGATTAAAGATATGCTGGAGACTCTTGTGGTCGGTATAAATGACGCTCTTTGTCCTGTACAATTAGTGTCTTCGGATCTTGAGAGAGAATACAACTGCACCCAGTTCCAGATCATGGGTGGTGTAGTTCTTTTCGTGAAACTTCAACTGCATAGAGGCATAAGCAATCACTTTGCCCCTTTGCATCAGTACGCACCCCAAACCTTGGCATGATGCATCGTAGTATACCACGAAGTATTGTGGCCCATCGGGGAGTGCTAAAACAGGTGCATTACACAACTTATCCTTCAAGGTTTGAAATGCCATCTCTTGTTCATCACTCCAAACATACTTCTTTTTCTTCTGAGTCAAGATGGTAAGTGATTGGGCAATCTTAGAGAAGTTAGCGATGAATCACGGGTAATATCCTGCTAAACCTAAGAATGAGCGGACTTTTGTTGGTGATTTAGGGGCTTCCCAATTCTTAACAACTTCAATCTTGCTGGGGTCTACATGAATGCCATCACTGTTAACCACATGCCCAAGGAACTTCACCTCTCGCAACTAGAATTCACACTTTGAAAACTTTGCATATAGTTTCTCCTTCTTAAGCAGGTCTAAGATAAACCCTAGATGCATTTCATGTTCCTCCTTTGTCTTTGAGTAGATCAAAATGTCATTGATGAACACAATAATAAATTTGTCTAGGTAGGGTCTGCATACTCGGTTCATCAAGTCCATGAATACCGTTGGTGCATTTGTCAGACCAAAGGGCATTACTATGAACTCGAAATATCCATATCGAGTTCTAAATGCGGTCTTTGGAATGCCGTCTTCGTGCACTCTCAGCTGATGATATCCGGACCGAAGGTCTATCTTGGAGAAGTATCGTGATCCTTCTAGTTGATCAAATAGGTCGTCAATTCTTGGGAGTGGATAACGATTCTTGATGGTTAGTTTGTTCAACTCTATATAGTCGATACACATCCTGAAAGAACTGTCCTTCTTCTTGATGAACAATATCGGTGCTCCCCATGGCGATGAACTTGGTCGAATAAAACCCTTGTCCTGGAGTTTCTTGAGTTGGTTCGACAACTCCTCCATTTCAGTAGGTGCCAAGTAATAGGGAAACCTCTCGACCGGCATTGCTCCAGGGATTAGGTCGATACAACACTCAACTTCTCGGGATGGAGGTAATCCTGATAGGTTGTCAGGGAATACCTCGGAGAAGTTTTGAACGATGGCGATGTCTACTAGTTTTGGCTCCTCTGCTTTCGCACTCATAAGATGTTTCACCTTCTCTTCTGGCCGTTCTTCGTATACCCTAAGCATCTCACCATGTGGTAGTGGAATTCTAACTACCCTCTTATGGCAGACAATTTCGGCCCTATGTCTGGATAACCAGTCCATCCCTATAATTACATCGAAGCTTCCGTGTCTAAACGGTATCAGGTCGATGTCAAAGGTATTTCCTTCTATTTCCAACTTACAACCATGTATAACCTTATTGATCTCTACTAGTTGTCCACTAGCTATTTCAATTTCATAACTAAAACCTAGACTACTGGGCTTTATGTCTAATAGAGGCATGAAAGTAGTAGAAACAAAGCTATAATCGGCATCAGAATCAAATAGCATCGTAGCATAGTGGTTGTTTAAAGAGAATGTACCCGTCACAATGTTCGGGTCTTGGCGAGCTTCCTCTGCCCCTATCACGAATGCTCTTCCACGTTTCGGATTGCCATTGTTCCCACGACCCTGACCTCCCTCAATAGCTAAAGCTTGATTTGGATGATTTCCTCCTTGTCCTGGTGCTCGGTTCAACCTAGGGCGTGCTGCTTTGTAGTGATCAGTGCCACCACACTCATAACATGCGCCACGAGCTATTGTCGAGTTTCTGGCATTCAGTGGGTTCACCATCCTAGGCCCCGCCCTACAATCCTTGGCAAAGTGCCCTAAGTGGTTGCAGTTCGTGCACGCACGACAAGGCATCTCGGGGTGTTGGTAGAAATTACAATTTGTACATTTGGGTGCCGAACCCATGTACTCTTTCCTAACAGGGTTGGTGATTGTGGCAAACACTTTCCCAGTCCTAGCTTTCTCGTTATTACCCCTGACATTCCCTTCCTTAATTGACTCTCCTCTTTTCTCACCATTCCTCTTCAAAGATCCATTCCTAACTGCCTCATCGGTTAACACCCCAGCTTTTAGTATAGCACTCTGGATTGTAGGTGGCTCAGTTGTTGCCACCATCCCACGGATTTATGGAGCAAGGCCATAGATGTACCTTTCTATCCTTTTAGTCTCGGGGGTAACCAAGTGAGGGACTAGCCTAGCAAGATCATGAAATAAGTCAGTGTATGTTGCACGACCAGCTCCAACCTTGGCGTGATTCCAAAACTCTGATTCTAACTTCTGCATTTCGTTGCTTGGGCGGTACTCTTCTTTCATCAATGCCTTAAAATCTTCCCAAGTCATGCCCACTACGGCTTCACGACCTCTAGTCCTGACCTAGGAGTTCCACCATGTCAGTGCTCTACCAGTTAGCAAACCAGCAGAATACTTGACCTTCTAGTTGTCTCCACAACCACTGATATCTTGTACTGCCTCCATTTCCTTAACCCAGCGGATGTAAGCTACCACGCCACCCTTACCATCAAATTCCTTCAGCTTGCATGCCACAAAGTCCTTGTATGAACACCCATTCCTACCGTTTACCATGTTAGCATTCCTATCATCTTCATGGATGCTGTCATCAGCGGCGTTGTCATTTTGACTTTCGATGTTCCCTTGATTGCTAACGTGATCACCTACTTGGGCGACGATAGTAGGAAGTAGGTCTTTCAATTGCTGAGAGATGACCATAGCAAAGTCAGGGACTTCATTAACGCCTCCATTCGCTCCGTTACCTCGGCCACCTCGATCATCAGTTCTTCTACCTCCTCTACCAGCCTGTCCACCCGTCCTTCCACCTCATGTTGCAGTAGTACGTCGACCAGCATTGCGTGTTGTCATCGCTGGAGCCATTATCTACACGAGTGAGGATATAGGTAACATTAGGTAGGAGGGGAATTTTGTATATAGACGGCCCTAATATACTATTGTTTGAATCGCGAGCCTAGTTGTCAATACCATTTTGAGTGAGCAGGATCGCCAAGTACGCATGGGTCGTGATGCATCCATAATTACGTTGGACACCGTATTTATATATGCATCCTTTCCCAATTATACTCAGCACCAGACTCACACAGTTCAATGATTGATTTATCTAAGACGATAGACGATAATTACGCGCAAAAGCAAGTATAAGCGGAAACCGCACATGAAGTTCCTATTATGCAAGCTATATGAAGGTTCCTAGGTTATAGTCTTGGCCAAACCACCTAGTTCTCTATAACCTGGCTCTGATACCAATCTATCACACCCCGTCTAAGGCGGAAACACGAGGCGTGATGGAGGGATTGATCTTCATAACACATCGTGTCAATATAGAGAAAACTAAAATGCATACCAATAAAAGTGTCACGACGTCCTCTGACATCAAGTGGATACTTGTGTCGTGACTTGTCGATTCACAACACATAGTCTAAAGTATTACAAACCAGTTCCCACACATGGAGTAATACAAGTCTAGAAATGATCCAAAATACATAACTGAAAACAAAGTTCTAAATGCACTCATTCAAGAAAAGATCCTCAAGGGATACTCTTAAGTCTACTAAAGGCCTTCTATCCTGACTTCACTGAGCATTCACATCACCTGAAAATGATACTCAAAAATGTCAACATAAAGTTGGTGAGCTCATAGGTTTAGAGTATAAACCCAGTTGATGTGCCAGCATTTAAGTAGGACAATAGTGCCATACAATAGCGAAGTGGCAGCAGTATAAATAGCATTCCAATAGCAATCATAGGAGTCATATCATAACATATAGAATCAAGATAACATATCCAATAGTGGTCCAAGCGCTTATAGTCCTCCGAACCTATCGCCTACCAGCTGGAGCTACACAGTCGGCTAAGCAGTTGTAAGTAGTAATCCCAATAGCATGCATGAACATATACAACAACATTCACATATGCAATTATAGGCACATGGCATTGTCCAAAAGCGTAAGAATAGTTTAGCACAAAAGTAAAACAGATTGAAATAGGTTTGAGTATCATTTTCCCCTAAGGAAAATAGTTTAAAAGTGGGGCTACGAGAACTCACCTTAAACAAATATGAATAGTAGCTGTGATTAAGATGGTCAAACAACAACGTGCAACGGCGTCCAGTCACAACCTAGCAATTTGTGTCCGACTCAGAAATATATTTGTAATGTGTATTTGAAATTGATGCATATGAGTTTTTAAAAGTGTTTTGTATCATTGTCTTTAGTATTACTGGTTGTGTGGTGGTTGGCAAATTAGACTCTAAGAAAATACACCGAAGTATATATACATATATGTGTGTGTGTGTATTAGATATTATGTACTTATACTATTTTAATAAAATAGGTAAGTAAAGCCAATAAAAAGTAAATAAATAGATGATAAGAAATCAAAATATGTCCCAGCAATTTACTCTATAAATTCCAAGTTATCTAGGTTAGGTGTATAAATTATAAATATTAACACGTTTTAAATATACGAAATAAATATTAAAAGTTTTATATTATGAAATTATAAAATATACTTTTTGTCTTTTAGTCGATTATTAAAATAATAATATTTTATTATTTCGTCTTTTTGTTAGATTTTTAAGAAAGTAGGTTGTTGTAAAAATATTTCTAAGTATAATATTTTTATAAAATTTTGGCATGACCCGTTTGTTTATAAATGCTTTCCAAGGTCTTAAACCTTATTTTCAAACACTTTTCCTCAAATAATCATTTTCTGACACAATGCCGAAATCTACGTTTACGCTACGTTTTATCAAAACACGTTTTCCAAACGACTATTTTAATTATCCTAAACTCGTATAAGTTTAAATTGATTAAAATCCGCTTTAAACATTTAAGTTTACTAGTTTTTCACTTATTGTGCCACAAGGCCCAATGTTAATCCAAAATCCTTAGCTTTAGTTTTTAGTCCAGAATATGCCCAATATCGAATTTACAAGTTAACCCAATAATGAAAAGTCCAAAAATATCAATAAGCTAAAAATACCAAAGTCAAAAAAGCAAAGTAGTAAGTCAACAAAATAAGTCGTGTAGCCAAATAAGGCATAAGCCGCGAGCTTAATGGGCCCATTTTAGACTATCCGGCCCAATGACCACAACTAGCTATTCAACCTCTTAAACCAACACTTTTCGACTAAAAATAAGTGTTATGAATACGTTGGAAAATAAGCCCAACGAAAAGCCTCAAAAATAAGCCGAAGCCTATTGGGCCTTAGTTGGGTTGTGGTATGTATAAGCCCAAACAAACACTTCCAAAAATATATTAAGCCCAAAATAGAATCAATAAGTTATAAGATACGCGAATAAGAAAAGTATCAAAATAAGCTAGAACTTAAGCTACAAAAATAAGCCGAGACCACAAAAGGTACAAATAAGCCGCGGCTTATTCGTCCTTTTTTTGTGCCGAACATGATATAAGCCCAAAATAAGCCATATGAGCTTAAAAATAAGTCGTTAAGCTATAAAATCTTTTTAGTCTAAAAAATAAGCCACGAACTAAGCTATAAAAGTAGGACAAATGTTTAAATGACCAAAACCACTTTCCTTTTTGTTCCCTTTTTATTGCCGAAACCAAATAAGCCATAATAAGCACTTGTATGCTTATTTATAAGCCAAATAAGCTATAAGCTTTTATGACCCAAAATATTTTTTCACCAACACAACCAAAATATTAAAATGATACTTTCTTTATTTTCTTTTTTCTTTTCTTTCGAACCAAACGCCACCCTTTAGATCCTTTTATAAATTTTTAGCTTTTGATTTCTAAAAAAAGTGTACAACTAGTGTGTATGCATCATAATATTAACAAAAGTACAAAGATTTTGAAGAAAAGATTACTTACAAATTAAGGTTTTAGATGGAGATTAAAGCTTAGCCAAACAACCCAAACGTTGTTTATTTACCCACACGATCAAACCCGGATGTATTTAAGCTTCCATATTCTTGAACAAAATAAAAAAATGTTTGGTTTATGTATGTGTGTTATGTCGTTTGAGCAAGAGAGAAAGATAGGATGAGAGGGTTTTCTTGATGAGTGTTTTGGTGTTGTGTGTGTTTTTGAAAATAAAATGAGGATAAGGAACATACATGCATGGATAAGGTTGCTAAAAAGGTGCCTCCTTGTCCCCCCTTGAGGTTGGTCGAGTATAGGATCATAGGAGGGGATCCTAGTTGATTTTTTTGTCTCTTGTCGGGATGTTTAACGTGCTTAGTTCGTAAATAAACGTGACCCGAAAGTTCTCGTATTTTAAGTAAGTGTAAAAATATTTTTAGTAGTCTTAAAATATCAAAAGGAAAAATTTCATAGTTATAATGTTTTAATTTAGTATAGACAGTATTTTGCCGTGCCGGGACGCGTTGTTTGCAATTTCAAGTTATTTGCTAGATAAATCTCCCGGTAAGTGATCAAATATAGATGTAACCGCTCAAAAATAAATAATTCAAGCAATAAACAAACTATTGACTAAATAAATTATAAATTGACTACCATTAGCACGATAACTATTTTGACAGAAACAACAAAAGTCACTAAAACAGAGAACTAAATATAATATCCTTAGTCTGGAAAATTGGCAAAGGTTGCACATACGTTCTTAATTTGGTAGTCAGTGATGCTAAATCTATAATATATTTGTTGTGTGAGTGAAATCAATGTTTGAGAATAACCGTATCTTGGCGGGATACTTACACTAATGCAGCCATGACGGTTTTTTTTCTCTTTGTTATGATACTTTTTTATTGATATCCCCTTTTATACAATAGCCGTCTGTACCGCTTCGTATAACGCCATATATTGTCGTTTTGGTAAAAAGATTATGTGGAATCCTCTATCATGGGTTATGGAAGTTGCTGCTATGATGGCAATTCCTTAAAAGTCTTCATCGTATGTGGACTTTTCATAGCGTTTTATTGTTAAGTATGGTCATGATTTTTTCCATAAATTTGTCTGTTTAACAAATAAATAGCAGTCCTGGATAGTACTTGCTTTTGGCTATAATGATTTGGTCACCCAGTGAGTTGTAATTTTCACCAAAATGACATTACATGGCCTTATACGACATTGTTTGCTTCATAAAGGTATAAAAGGGTAATACGAACAACGTAGTATAAGCGTTGCCAATATGAAGCCGTTTAAGGGTTTCCTTGGAGTATTTGTGCCTTGCCTTGGGCTAAATGACGCCGTTTAAAGGTAAAACGATTCCGTTTAACGATGACGTATTTTGTTTGAGGTTGTGCTTAAATCAAACGTCGCCGTTAAAGGGTTTTTTTAAAAGCTTCTTAAATATTAGTTATAAGGTTATTTTAACCGACCCTTATGCATAAGAGATTGAAACCTTGCTAGAACTTCGTCTACTTGATTGTGACAGTTATAAGTTGTGATATAAAAATTAGATATTGTGGTTACTAGAGCTTCAATTTACAGATTAGTGGTTCAGTGTTGTTGTGAATATAAACTTTTTCCATTTTGTTTTTGGAATAATGTCTTTGGTTTTAGAGTGTTTGTTTATCATTAAAGAGTTGGAAATGATTTTAGGATGTTTAGAGAAGCTGGTGATGTGTAGGTATTTGGGAAACTTTAAAATCTTTTGGAGATCATAGGATTTTTATTTCATGGTTATTGATGTATGTGTATAGTGATATTTTGCTCTTGGTTTTTCTGTTTATATAAATTTGAATTGCGTCATTACACTTTAGTGCGTTGCATTATCAAAATCCAACAACTACTTTGTTGAGAAACTGTTTGAATATATGGTTTCTGGTGGTCGTTTGTAGATCTAATTTGGATAGTACTTGCTTGGCTATGATGATTCTGTCACTCGGTGAGTCATAATTTTAGCATGGCAAAAACTGGATGGTTAAAATGCAATCGTGTTATGTAGCCAATACGATATTTGATCGAATGCACAAATATTCTAAGTCCAATTAAATTAATGAGGCAAACGGTGGCATTTACGGTCAAAACCACGCAGTATAAGCATTGCCAAAATGACGTCGTTTAAGGGTTGGTTTGGGCCTTGTGAGTCTTGCCTTGGCCCAAACGACGTCGTTCAAGGGTAAAACGTACAAAACCCTTTAAGAGTGAACTATGTCGTTTTTGGTAAAAAAAATGGTTCTTTTTCACGCGAACCCAAAAAGAAAGAGCCGCATGCAGCTAAAGACATACATGCAGTGGGCCGGTGAGCCAAGAAGACCTTTACACGTGAAGCTACAGACAAGGCTGCAGTTGCGAAAAAAGATCTCCAGCTAAACATTTAATCATGTATTTCCTTTATGTTAAGAAAATTGGTGATTATTGGCACCGAGGTCATGATGCGGCTTTCTTTGACGAGCAAGTAAATTTACTTATGCTTGTAGCATGAAACTTGTAGATGGTTTTACATCAATGCCGCAACATCACATTTTCCTGTACCGCACACCCTACGGCTGATGTATTCATTAACTGTGAATTGATACGGATAGTTAGCTTTTACAACTGATTTTTTAGTTAAATATATGTGATATTTTGGAAATATATATAATGTGTCTGCTTCATCAAAGCTTGCTCCAAAACATCCTACCATCAAACTTGTGACTATTATAGCCGTGGGTGTTTCTAAATTTGACACGAAGACGTTGATTTCCTATGCAACATCAAACAACAAGGTACGAGATTCAACTATAAGATAAATATGAGCATAAGCCATAGATGCCAAAATACTGAATTGGGTAAATTTGTGTTTCCATCTGCATATGACACTAACAATTAAGAAAAGTAAACATTAGTGGTGCTCGCTAATCTATCTACTGTCGTATTGTTTGTTTATGATTTAACTAGAGAGTGCGGGCAACATATCCTCTTCCAATAAGGCACTACATTGTGGCAAGTTATTTAAATAAGTATATGGATATGTGCTTTTATGTGTATTATAACTTATATTATGTTTTGTAAATAAAGCAGTTTCTAAGTGTGATATATGGATTGATGCAGTCTCCAAGTGTGATCTATTGGAAGAAGAATCACCTATTCTTTACGTAACAAAAAATTCCTAGCCAATGAGCCCGTGGTCATCAAACGAGGGCAACAAATCATTGAAGTCAACCCACATGTAACATTACGGTCAATTTAGGATATGTATGTTGTCTTAGACATTCACTCCCATTAAATAGACACTGTGATAGATGAAAAGTCTAAATTGGTAATGATAAAAATTAGTGTTAAGGTGTTTGGATTGCGTATTTTAATTAATTTTCTGCTGTAAAAATATTAAGCATGTGACTAACTACTTATTGCAAGGTGTTATTTACACCTAACTAAATAGATATGGAGTTTTTACCAAACTCTCAAAACTGTTTGAAGTGCACAAGTTCTTACATAATCAATCCCAAACACCTTTTAAATATTTGTTTGGTTAATCAATTATTGTTAATTGGCACGGTGTGAGCAAAGGACTAGTGGTATTGTAACTATACAAACTAAGGAGACGCCTTTGGATTGTGTGTTATGCATAGGAGACGATAGGTCTGATGAGGACTATTAGGAATGCTCAAGTCATAATCCGTAATTATATGGCTAGAAATATGTGAGCCTATTTGGGTCACACGCGTATACACCGATGGAACATTTAATAGTTCACAAAACAAATAACGGTCCTTAGTTATACCTTTAGACGATATAACTAACTTGTAGACATTAAATTAACAAGTAATAGACTTGTTATTTTGTGTACAAACCCAAACGATCGAAATTAAGGAGGTGTTTATGTAGGGACAATCGAACAAGAAAGATGAGGGGAGGTGTTTGTTGGTTTTCCCAAACTTAAGGATGTGTCCTAGTTAGACTTGGACACCAAGTAATTAAAGCCTATATAATGAACCCTTAGTTCATCATTTTTCCGCAACTTGCAAACCAAAACCCTTAGAAACAACCCTATAAGGGTTTCAATCGATCAACCTTCAAGAACATACATTTTCGTTGTTTGGTTCATGTACTAGAACCAACATTCGTTTGTTCTACCACGACGTGTTATGTGAGCAAAAATAGAGGTGATTTACTTTAATCACTAAAAGGGTTTTGTTCAATATCAATATCAAGATCAAGATCAAGATAAAGAGTCACTTGTCTTAGCAATTCAAGTGATAAAACTAAGAGGTTAGTAATTATGTGGTTATGTAACCTTTTCCTTTTTTGTGTTCTGAATATTTCATATATAGTCCTTTGACTATTTGACTTTTGTCAGTTTATTCAGATATTGTACCGTGTTGACGGTGATGATTTTATGAGAATTGTGGTAATTTATGGTTATTTGTGTATAATATTCTTCTTTTAGAGGATATTATTGTGTTATTTGTATTCCGGGTGGTTTGACCAGTGAATTTTGAGAAATGCCAAAAAAAGGAGTCTGACGCGTCCGTTAATGTCCAAATGAGTTTTGAAACGGTTTAAAGTGAAAATATGTCGTGTGAATACTCCAGGTTAATGGAAAAGTATTTTTAAAGTGAATAAAAAGGCTAATTAACTTTGGGGTAAATTTTACGGTTGAGTTTTACGAGTATTTAAGTGATCCTGACACAAAAAGAAAGACCTAAGGCCTCTTTGGATGCCATAGCCGGTCAAGAAGTCAAGAGGGGACATGAAGGCTTAAATTCAGCTAACTTGTCAAGACTTGGTACATAATATGCTCCATTATCACATTTTGATAATCAATCTCATTTCAAAAAAAACACACATACAAGTGTGTGCTTGTGTTCGTCCGCAACTCACCAACAATAATCCACCATAAATTTTCCAACTTTGAATCGATGAACGTGATTTCCGGTTATATGATGCTTGGTATTTCCATTTAAATAACTTTGGGTTGTCCGGTTCGTGTCAAATATACATTTTTGAAGATTTTCTTGTAATTTTCAGAATTTAAATTTCATTTGTCCTTTTGGGTTTATTTTGATGCATACATGTTAGTTGCAAGTTGATCGTCGTGAAAATTAATTTTTAGAAGCGAAATGAATAAAAAGGGTGGTGTTTGGTTCGTGTATGGTAAAAAGAAAAAAGAGGGTTTTTGTAGTTTTGATGTTGTGGTCGTGATGGTTAAACAATATATGATGCTAGAATGCTTATTTTTGATAGTAGCTTGTATAGATTATTCGGGCTTATTTTTAAGCTATTTATTGGCTTATTTTGGGCTTATATGCCACGAACCATTCCCAAAATCACTAAGAAAGTGATTTTGATTATTTTTGTATTATGGCGTATGTTGTTGACTATTTTTGAGGATTATGCTAGTAACCAAAAATGATATGTAGCTTATTAGCTTATTTTCAAGCTTAATATACGTATTTTTGAGCTATTGGACTCACGGCCCAATAAGTCTATTTAAGTCGCGGCTTAATGGGAGGGCTTATTGTGGTCCGGATTATTTTCTACTTATAAGTATATGTTTATATATGTAAATGGACCTTGATTTTGGACTTGGATAGTATTTCGGACTTATAAATGTCTTAATGGACCCTTGTTTGGCCTTAAAGCCCAATAAGCGATATTAGTCGTAATGAGAGTTTTGATGGACTTTTGAAAGTGAAAATGTATTTACGAAGTAATATTGAACGATATTTTAGGAAAAACGTGTTAGTAAACGTTAAAGATTGAGATTTTGGAATTTTGTCGAAAAGTGTCGAATTGTTAAAAGAGTGTTGAAAATAAGGTTTGAAACCTTGGAAAACGTTGTATGAGCATACGGGTCATGTTGAAATTTCATAAAAATTTTATACATAGAGATTTTCCTAAAAACATGATTTTTGATTTTTAAATATTAAAATATTATTTAATTATTTTATTATTTAATAAATTCACTAAAAGACAAAAAAATATAATTTTTCTCTAACCTTCTCTAATTTGTTTATTATGAGTAAACGTTTCATTTTCAACCGTATTATGATTATTTTAAAGTGACTAAGGTTTACCGAATGAACTTATCGAGGTATATTTATTATTATTAATTATAAATATTTACTTATATTACTTATCTATTTCCTCTAAATAGTATAAGTATGTATTATCGGGGAAGAACATTGATATGATTGTGAAAATATGAAGTCAACCATCACACCACTAAATTATTTTGGGTAATTGTACAACGCGTCTAAACTCTATGCATCAAACGTGAAGATTGTTTTGGAATTGGATGATTAAATTGGAACATTAACCGGACTAGGTCATGTGCGAGAGTCGTTGTATTTGCTTGTGTGATTGAGATTTGGTTGCTAAAGACTTGCTTGAGGTGAGTTATTGTAGCCCCACTTTTTACTGTTTTTCTGTTGGGGGGAAATGATACTCAATTGTGTTTTGAAATGTTTTGAATTAATCTGTGCGAAATGTGATTTTGTTTTTGGGACAAGTTATGTGCTTATGACTGCTATGTGAATATTATGTGTTGTATGATTATTTGGAGCGGATGGGTACGCCTACTCAGTATTTGTGTGGTTATTAGAGCGGACGGGTACGCCTATCGAGGTTTGTGTGTGGTCATGCCCTAATTTTAGTGCTCTAGCTGGTAGGCCCTTTAGGTGCGTAAGTAACATATGGTTATTGATTAGCGGGGATGCTAAGGTTGTTTGCATATATACACTGTCATATAACACTATTGTCCACTGTTGAAATATTGGCACAGCTTTTGGGTTTAAGGTCAAACCTACGAGCTCACCAACATTATTGTTGACGTCTTTGAGTATCATTTTCAGGTGAAGTGAAAGAAGAATAGTTTGGTGATTGTGATAGAAGACTTAGAAGTATCCCGAGTGAAATTTCATGTGAAGTCTTGCTTTGTTTATTTTGTTGGTCTTAGTATTTGGAAGTTTTGCTTAAGTTTAGATTTTGGACCCCTGTGAGGGCTTATGAATAATTGTAAGAGATTGTGGATTTTGATAGTGATTTGGGACATCACTCGAGGTTGTTTGAGGTTGATGGTCTTCGTAACACTTAAAGTTTATGCATTGTAATTTTCTCTATTTTGTATCTTGTGTTATGATTGATCAATATGTTGCATTCTTGAGTTTCCGCCATTGTCGTGGTGTGACAAATTGGTAATTAGAGCCAAGGTTATAGAGAACTAAGTGGATTGGCCTAGACTATAACCTAAGATCTATCGTTTAGTTGTGTATAGGATCTATGTGCGCGGTGTTCCGCTTTTGTTTGCTTTTGTGTGTTCGCGGTTTGGTGCTTTAGTTATGTCAGTCATTGAAATGTGTGAGCTCAATATTGAATATGACTGGGAAAGGATGCGAATATAAGTATGGTGGCCAATGTAGTTATAAATGTATCATAACTCACTCATACTTAGTAATGTTGTTCACACAAATCGATGTTGACACCGTAGGGTGATGTTATGTGTATATCTGTATATATATATATATATATATATTAAGATATTCTATATATATGCGAGTCTTCATGCCTACCTAGCGTTGCCCATGTTCTCCCTCGTATAGATAATGCCGCCAAGGATGAGGACCTAAAGTGCTGGCCGGCCTGCTGCCGAATCATTAGGAGGGGGAACAGGTGTACAGGTTGGTAGAGGTGGAAGGGGTGGAGGACCTAGGGAAGGTAATGATAAGCGTATTGATGATTTGAATGGCTAAGGAAATGACCAAGGAATAGGAGTTAATGGGGCTGTAGAGGGAGTTAATGGGAATTTAGAGGGAGCCAATGGGGGAGCACCCGACTTCTCAACGATCATTGCCCAACAATTGCAGAACCTCTTACCCGCCATGCTAGCTCAGGTTGGTAACCAAGGAAATGTTGGAAATCAGAATGGTAATGTGGTTAATGAGAACGTTCAGGAGAATGTTAGGAATGTGATAGTAAATGGCAACCGGGTAGGATGTTCATATAAGGAGTTCTTAGCTTGTAACCCTAATAAATATGATGGTAAGGGAGGTGTTATAGTTCTTACTCGTTGGATTGAGAAAATGGAGTCTGTGCATGATATAAGTGGTTGTAGTGTTGACCAAAAAGTGAAATACACTGCTGGTTCATTTGTGGGTAAGGCTTTAACGTGGTGGAACTCTCAGATCCGCATGCTAAGCCGGGAAGTTGTTGTTAGTATGTCATGGAATAACTTTAAGTTTATGATGATACAAGAGTTTTTTCCTAGTCATGAGATGCAGAAGTTGGAATCTGAGTTGTCGAATCATGCCATGGTTGGGGCTCGCCATGCTGCGTATACTAATAGGTTTCATGAGTTGGCTAGGTTAGTCCCGCATTTGGTAACTCCTGAAAGTAGGAAGATTAAAAGGTATGTGTATGGCCTTGCTCCACAGATCTATGGGATGGTGGCAGCAACGGAGCCAAAGACTATGCAAAAGGTTGTGCAGATTTCTGGTGCACTGACCGATAAGGCTGTGAGAAATGAACCAATTAAGAAGGTTAAGAAGAGAGGAAATGTGGAGGAACCTAGCAAGGATAAGAATGGTAGGGATGATAATAAGAGGACTAGGACTGGGAATGCTTTTGCTACTACTATAAACCCTGTAGGAAGAGAGAATATGGGTACTTGGCCCAAGTGTACCATCTGCAATTCCTACTATGCACCCGGAGGGCCTTGTCGTACATGCTTCAATTATAACCGCCCGGGTCGTTTGGCAAAGGATTGTAGAGGCGTGCCAAGGAATGTGAATCCTATCAATGCTAGAAATCCAACTGTTAGGGCATGTTATGAGTGTGGTAGTACCGACCATGTCAGGTCAGCTTGTCTTGGATTGAATAGAGCACAAGGACCAGAAGAAAATCATCCAAATCAAGTTGCTGCTAATAACAGGGGTTAGGGTTGTAGAAACCAAGGAAACCATGCTAGGGATAGGGCATTCATGTTGGGAGCAGAGGAAGCTTGCCAGGATCCGAACATTGTGACATGTATGTTTACTTTGAACAATCATTTTGCCACTACCTTATTTGACTCTGGTGCCGATTATAGTTTTGTTTCCACTACTTTCATACCTCTGTTAGGCTTAGAGCCCAGCGACTTAGGTTTCAGATATGAGATTGAGATAGCTAGCTGGCAGCTAGTAGAGATTGATAAGGTTATTAAAGGGACCAAACTAGAAATCAAGGGTCATGTCTTTGACATCGATTTGATACCTTTTGGGCATGGGAGTTTTGATGTGATTATATGTATGGACTGGTTGGCCAATTATAAGGCTGAAATAATTTGCCATGAGAAGGTAGTGAGGATACCACTACCGGATGGCAAGGTGCTTAGAGTATTAGGAGAGAGACCGAAAGAGAAAGCGAGATTTTTGATGGGTGTTAAGACTGGTGATAAGAAGCAAGAAGAGATTGTTGTGGTTAGAGATTTTCCTGAGGTATTCTCGGATGATCTATCTGGATTATCTCCTATTCGGGAAATTTAGTTCCGGATTGAGTTAACCCCTGGAGCAACACCGGCAGCAAAGTCTCCTTATCATTTAGCACCTTTTGAATTGGAGGAGTTGTCAGGACAACTCAAGGAACTCCAAGACAAAGGTTTTATTCGACCAAGTTCATCACCTTGGGGAGCGCCGGTATTGTTTGCTAAGAAAAAAGATGGTTCTTTTAGGATGTGCATTGATTATAGAGAATTGAACAAGTTGACTGTTAAGAATCGTTATTCGCTTCCTAGAATTGATGATCTATTTGATCAACTGCAAGGGTCGAAGTTTTTCTCAAAAGTAGATCTTAGGTCTGGATACCATCAGCTGAGAGTGCATGAGGATGACATTCCAAAGACTACGTTTAGAACTCGTTATGGACATTTCAAGTTTACTATAATGCCCTTTTGTCTGACTAACGCTCTAGCAGTATTCATGTATTTGATGAATAGAGTTTGTAGGCCTTATCTTGATAAGTTTGTGATAGTATTTATAGACGATATTTTAATCTACTCTAAGACTTAAGAGGAGCATGTAGAACACTTAAGGTTAGTCTTAGGACTGCTCAAAAAGGAGAAACTGTATGCTAAGTTTTCTAAGTGTGAATTTTAGCTAAGAGAAGTGCAGTTTCTTGGGCATGTGATAAATGGTAATTGGATTCATGTAGACCCTAGTAAGATTGAAGCTGTTAAGAATTAGAAAGCCCTTAGAACTCCGACTGAGGTTCGTTCATTCTTAGGATTGGCTGGATATTACCGTAGGTTCATTGAGAACTTTTCTAAGATAGTTAAGTCTCTTACTATCTTGACTCAGAGTGTAAGACTTTCGATTGGGGTAAGGAACAGAAATTTGGCATTTAAAACCTTGAAGGATAAGTTGTGTAATGCACCTGTTCTAGCTCTCTCTGATGGACTGAAAGACTTTGTGGTATATTGTGATGCGGCCGGGATACGACTAGGTTGTGTGTTAATGCAACGAGGTAAAGTGATAGCCTATGCGTCTATGCAGTTGAAAATTTATGAGAAAAATTATACTACCTATGATTTGCACTTAAGATCTAGAGACATTATTTGTATGGGACAAAGAGTATCATCTATACGGATCATAAGAGTCTTCAGCATACCTTTAGTCAGAAAGAGTTGAATATGCGATAGCATCGCTGAATAGAGTTGTTTAGTAATTTTGACTATGAAATTCGCTACCATCCTGGTAAGGCGAATGTGGTGGCTGATGCCCTAAGTAGGAAGGAAAGAGTAAAGCCTAAGAGAGTTAAAGCTATGAACATGATCCTTCAATCGAGAATCAAGGATAGGATATTGGCGGCTCAGAAGGAGGCTACGGAAGAGTTTGTAGGATTGTAGAGAGGTTTGGATGAGATGATAGAGCAGAGAGGTGATGGAACTTTATACTACCTGGATTGAATATGGGTACCTTTGGAGGGTGAGGTAAGAACCCTGATAATGGATGAAACCCATAAGTCGAAGTACTCTATACACACAGGAGCTGATAAGATGTATTATGATTTTAGAGATAGGTATTGGTGGCCTGGAATGAAAAGGATATAGTTGAGTATGTTAGTAAGTGTTTAACTTGTCTGAAGGTTAAGGCTAAGCATCAAAGGCCATCTGGCCTGCTCCAGCAACCTGAGATTCCCGTATGGAAATAGGAAGGGATAGCTATGGATTTTGTGACTAAGTTTCCTAGGACTAGTAGTGGGCATGACACAATCTGGGTCATTGTGGACCGATTAACTAAGTCTGCTCATTTTCTACCTATGCGTAAGGATTATAAGATGGATAGATTGGCTAGATTGTATTTGAATGAGATAGTTGCTAGACATGGTGTGCCGATATCGATTATATCAGTCGTAATAATTGATTTACATCAAGGTTTTGGCAGTCGATGCAATAGGCATTAGGAAATCGTTTAGACATGAGTACGGCTTATCACCCTCAGAATGATGGTTAGAGTGAGCGTACTATTTAGACTTTGGAAGACATGCTTAGAGCATGCGTTCTGGACTTTGGAGGAAGTTGGGATGTTCATCTTCCATTGTTTGAGTTTTCGTATAACAATAGTTATCATGCTAGTGTAAGATGTGCTCCGTTTGAGGCATTGTGTGGTAGAAGTGTCGTTCACCAATTATGTGGGCTGAGGTTGGAGAAGGTCACTTGATAGGACCTAAGTTAGTGCAAGAGACTATTGAGAAGATCTTCGCAGATTAAGGATATACTTAAGGCTGTGCGTGATCGCTAGAAAAGTTATGCTGATAAGAGGAGGAAGCCTCTAGAGTTTAGTGTAGGTGACTATGTCTTGCTCAAAGTGTTGCCTTGGAAAGGTGTAGTACGCTTTGGGTAGAAAGGGAGTTAGCACCTAGGTTTGTTGGACCGTTTGAGATTGTTGAGAAAGCAGGCCCTGTGGCCTATCGGTTAGATTTGCCTGAAGAGTTGAATGTTGTTCATGACACGTTCCATGTGTCGAACCATATGAAGTGTTTGGCTGATCCAACACTGCAAGTGCCTTTGGATGAGATTCGAGTTGATGCTAAGTTAAATTTTGTAGAAGATCCTGCAAAAATTTTGGAAAGGGAGTTTAAGAAGTTGAAGCGTAGTAGGATTGCCATCGTCAAGGTTTGGTGGAATTCGAAACATAGCCCTGAATTCACGTGGGAACGTGAAGATCATATGAAATTGAAGTAACCGCATTTTTTTAGTGATGTTAGTAGTTGAATTTCAGGGACGGAATTCTTTTAAGGGGGTAGAAGGTAACCTTTGCCCTTTTTATGTTCTGAATATTTCATATATAGTCCTTTGACTATTTGACTTTTGTCAGTTTATTCAGATATTGTACCGTGTTGACGGTGGTGATTTTATAAGAATTGTGGTAATTTATGGTTATTTGTGTATAATATTCTTCTTTTAGAGGATATTATTGTGTTATTTGTATTTTGGGTGGTTTGACCCGTGAATTTTGAGAAATGCCGAAAAACGAGTCTGACACGTCCGTTAATGTCCAAATGAGTTTTGAAAGGGTTTAAAGTGAAAATATGTCGTGTGAATACTCTAGGTTAATGAAAAAGTATTTTTAAAGTGAATAAAAATGCTAATTAACTTTGGGGTAAATTTTACGGTTGAGTTTTACGAGTATTTAAGTGATCCTGACACGAAAAAAAACCCGAGGCCTCTTTAGATGCCATAGCCGGTCAAGAAGTCAAGAGGGGACATGGAGGCTTAATTTTAGCTAACTTGTCTAGACTTGGTACATAATATGCTCCATTATCACATTTTGATAATCATTCTAATTTCAAAAAAAATACACATACAAGTGTGTGTGCTTGTGTTCGTCCGCCACTCACCAACAATAATCCACCATAAATTTTCCAACTTTGATCGAGAACATGATATTCCGGGTTGATACGAGTGCTTGGGTATTCATTTAAACAAAGTTTGGGTTGTCTGGTTCGTGTCGAAATATAAATTTTTAAAGATTTTCTTGTAAGTTTTCAAATTTAAATTTCATTTGTCTTTTTAGGTTTATTTTGATGCATAGATATTAGTTGTACAAGTTGATCGTCGTGAAAATTAATTTTTGGAAGCGAAATGAATAAAGTGTGTTTGGTTCGTTGGATTAAAAAAGGAAAAAGAGGGTTTTTGTAGTTATGATGTTGTGGTCGTGATGGTTGAACAATATATGATGCTATAATGCTTATTTTTTTATAGTAACTTGTATAGCTTATTCGGGCTTATTTTTAAGCTATTTCTTGCCTTATTTTGGGCTTATATGCCACGAACCATTCCCAAAATCACTAGAAAAATGATTTTGATTATTTTTGTTATGGCGTATGTTGTGGACTATTTTTGAGGCTTATGCTAGTAACCAAATGCGATACGTAGCTTATTAGTTTATTTTCAAGCTTAATATACGTATTTTTGAGCTATTGGACTTACGACTCAATAAGTTTATTTAAGCCGCGGCTTAATAGGAGGGCTTATTGTGGTCCAGATTATTTTCTACTTATAAGTATATGCTTATATATGTAAATGGACCTTGGTTTTGGACTTGGATCGTATTTCGGACTTATAAATGTCTTAATGGACCCTTGTTGGGCCTTAAAGCCCAATAAGCGATATTTAGTCGTTGTGAGAGTTTTGTCGGACTTTTGAAAGTGGAAATGTATTTACGA
>BQNB010047807.1:0-15846 GCA_026074375.1 Tanacetum coccineum | reverse complement strand
TGCAAATCCAACCTTTAACATCATCACCACTGAATTTGGGAAATTCAATTTTAGCCAATCTTCCATAACTGTGATTACCCTTCTTGTAAGTGTTACCAACACCACCACCACTGTGATGTGGACTACCACTATGATGATTAGTACTATCTTGCCCATTGTGACTAGCACCTTCACCATTCATGAGTTTTTCAACCTCATCAGAAAGCACCTTGTGACCAACTAAGAAGGTTTTCATTCCCTCCTTAATTTCAAGAACGACAGCCTTCAATTCATTAATGGATTCTTGCATTGATTCCATGGTAGGAACAGGGGTAATTGAATTATTTCTTATGGAAACCATAAGCTCTAACAACAATCACTACTTCTTCTTCTATTTAGTGAAAATTGTTAATAATGTGGGTATTAGATCAACTTAAACCATACTCCACTAACCATAGGTTCAAGAACAGAGAATTTAACCAATTATGGGCTGTTCTTGTGATTTCTAAGTATGTTTAACACTTGATCAAAGTTCTTCACCGAAAAACACGTCGAAGAAGATGATCGGAGTGCCAGGAAAGCGCTCTGATACCACTTGATACTAGTCAAATAGAGTGGATATGATCAAACTAGGAATTATATTGAATTCGAGGTGAGAACTTGTAAAACAATCAGGATATCAATGAAGGAAATGATCTCGAAAGTGTATTACAACTGAACAGTTAGTTTGTTACAAGATTACAGGAAGAGAGAAAAGTGAATTACAAAAGTGATGATAAAACAAAAATATAAACGAAGTATTTAAAAGGGATGGTTTGGCGCCTTTTTTAGTTAAGTTTGTTATGGACAGAACACGTACACCTCACGTGCTCAATGTAAACACTTAACACGTGCACCTCACGTGCCATAACATTTCAAACATATCAAAAAGGTGTGTGCAAATAGAAGTGAGTTTGTTTAAAAGCCAACACCTTAATACATCTATATCAATACATAAGGTAGGTTAGCGTTTAGTACGTTTAGAGTTACACGTACAACGTCTAGAAACCAACTGTTTATGTTTCTAAAGCCACTCGCTTCTTGCTTGTCCTTCTTGCTTCATTTTCTTGGTACTTTTAGTGTCATTTGTTTTTGTTGGTTCTTTGAACAACACTTTTCGCGCCAATTTCTTTTGTACATCAGCCTGTGCGCTTTCTTTTTATATAAAGGTAGATTCTTGTTCAAGTGGCGAATGGGTTTGGTTGACTGACTCTGTAGTTGCCTGGGGTAAGGGGTTGGTTGGTTTGCTGCTTTTTGCATATAGTTCGGCTATCACTTTGTGTAGTCCCTTGTTATCGTATTTGCTTCATCACTAAAACATGTCAGTGAAATGGTAGCTCTATCGTCTTCGATAATTGCTTTGAAGCAATGATAAAATCAAATAATTAATACTTTTATATATCAAATTCCTGCGTTTATTGCTTCACTTTATATCATTTTTATATGAATTCGGTACTTAATTCATTTATTTGGCGAATTCAGGTAATTAGGGGCGTTGGAACGTAAAAGATGCGGAAAAAGGGCAAAATGAAGAAAATACGACAAAAAACGCATTATAGAAGATATTACGGCGTAACGTCCCGCAGGAGTTACGCTGTAATCAATTATTAATTTTGAAGATTTGGTGCTGACGAGGCATTACGGCGTAACGTCCCGCAAGAGTTACGCCGTGAAATATTTATTGCTGAAGATAATTATGTTGACTAAGGGTTATGGCGTAACGTGACGATTAAATTACGTCGTAACCAATTTTATTACTATGAGAAGGAATGCTGTGTCAGAAGGTTTACGGCGTAATGTGATCGATTTCGTTACGCCGTAAAGATGAGTCATCACAGGGACGAAAGTTATGCAAAAGTTACCAAGTTTCAATAATTAATTATAAAGTATCATAAAGACTAAGGGCCAAAGTCATACAAGGACGAAACTTATCATTTACTATATATATGATATCATTCGAGTCATCTGTTCATTCAAGGGGTACAACCGACGACAAAAGGAAAGGGAAAAAGGTGTTCGACGTTCGGCGTAGGGCAACCCCTTCGGGGTTTGCCATGGCGTTCGACTAGGGGATCGAGAGCATTAATTTAGCACTGTTTGTAATTATACTTCAATTTTCCGTGGTCAATTTAATTTTGTTATTTTGACTTATAGGTTCCAGTAATATGATTATTGATGTTATGATTATTTATTATGCTTTATTAATTGTTCATTGGGTTTTTAGATAGATAGGTTACCAAACTATCAACTTTTGTTCGCCTAAGTTACTAAACTTTTTTTTGTTCAATTGGGTTACCGAACTATCAAAACCGGTTAAATTTAGTATCGAACTATCGGTGACTGGTTGCTAGTGTTAAATCCCGGTTACATTGCCAGCGTGGCATTTGACTTTTGATACAAATAAGTTACTAAACTTTACGAATTTATTCACTTAAGTTACTAACCTTTGCGAATTTTTACACACACTTTTTATATACATTTTTATCTACACATTTTTTATACACATCAAATTCTTAAAATTTCAACGTATTCTTTCTCTAAAACATACCACATTTACTATAATTTATTTTCTCACACAACTTCTTATCCAACTCTCTCAAATGGATTCCAATCTCAATAACGAAAATGATCAATGGGAACTCAGTCTTGATATAGATGATTCCGATCTCCGATTAACACCCGTTCTGCGTCCCTCTAGTAGCAAACGTGTTGAAAAATCGAGTTAGGATAATAGACGCGCGTCCTGTCGGGTGATTGTATCAAAGATGCAGAAACCAAGCAGCTAAACCGAAGGATATTCTACTTGTTTTTGGATGGGGCTAGTAATGTCTACATATAGAATTATCTTGAAGATAGTTGTTAAGGAATTCGGTGAGGAAGAGGATTTTAAGAGATGTGTCGTGTTATAAGCGCCACTGGCCGACTATGTGAATATGCTAATGGTGGCCCTATGATGAGGGGTGGTCTTTTATGAGACAACAAGATTTTTTAAAGAATGGAAAACTTTGAACGCAAATGTGTTTTGAGCAAGTAGTCAAGTCATTTTTCTTCCGAATTTTATTGGCTGACATCTATACAGTGACTATGACTAGATCTCTCAGGATCAAACTAGAAACAATACCTCACAAAGTCATTGGTGAGGGTGGTTATGGAAAGGGATAAAACTTTAGAGTAGCCTGTTTTGATACTTGCTAAATGTTTTAATGTTTTAGTCGTCCTAATAATCCATCATGCATTAACCGTATAACATTACAAATGAGAGACGTGTCAAGTTTACTGTAAAGGATAAATACGGTTCCTGAAGTGCAGTGGGTTAATGCATTACTTAACATTATTAGTAAATGTTTTCATTAATATTTGCATTTTAAATTTCGTATTGAAATTTATAAATCATGATTTTTAATTTTTAAATTTTTGTAATTAAATTAAATTACAAAGCGGCTACTTTTCCCTTATAAATATCCCTTTTCCAACGGCTAATTTTAAATTCTGTATTCAAAATTTAGATGAACAAAACATAAAACTTTAGTAACTTAGGCGAATAGATTCACAAAGTTGAGTAACATATTTGTTAAATAACCTGATAAGTTTTTGAGTATTTGATAAGAACGGGCCCCAAAAACTGGCGTGAGAAGGTTCAAAACATCAATCTCTCGTTGCCAATTATTGGGGTAACCTGAATGAAACACACTATTTCTTGTCAGTAACCTTAAAGTGTCAAAACTCGCGTTAGTCTAGTAACCCAATTGAACAAAAAAAGATTGGTAACTTAGGCAAACAAAAGTTGATAGTTTAGTAACCTATCTATCTAAAAACCCGTGTTCATTTGCATTTAATTAATTAATTATCCTTATGATTATTAATTTATGATCTTATTATTTTAGTTGCATCTTTATTAATTTATGTAGTATGTTTTCAAATCCTTGAACTCCCTGCTAGGTTTTGATATGAGGTTGAGTGTGTACGAGGTTTGAGTGATACGCTTAACCTTTGTGCACACGATTGATTACAGGAGACAAACACTTATAGTTGTTCACCTTTTACCCATGAGGTTAGAGCCCTTAGCATTAATTCACTGGTTAGGAGTGCGAGCTAAGAGGAGACCACCTGTTAGATAAAGTATATCTTATAATTAAAAGGAATCCTTAATCACTGTAAACTAAGAATAGGTTAATTCTCCTTGCGAGTCCATTCCACTCAGTACACATAGGTTAGTGTTATCCCCTAAACTTAAACCATTACACAACATATAATCATACCAATCATCTTAGACGTGTAGAAATAAGCTAGAGAGTTAGTGAGAGAAACTAGAGAGAGAAACAAGAGAGAAATTAGATTAGAGAGAAGTTTGGTGAGTTACAAGTGTGAGAAAATATAACAAACACCCTCTCCATGTGTGGAGAGGGTTCTTTTTATACCTTGTGCCTTCACTTAAGACGCATGCGCTTCTTCTTGGGCCGGGCTTGGCTTAACTTGGGCTTTGAGCCTAAAATACGGACAATATTAGATTACAATCCAAGCCCGTTAATACTCGACTAGCCTATTACATTACATGACTTCCTTTGACTTAATAAGACCGATAACATTCTTGTTTGACTTAATATAATTAGGGTTAATACACAAATATGTTACTAAAGTTTACTCAAATGTTCACCTAAGTTACTAAAGTTTTTTTCGTTACAAATAGGTTACTCAAGTATACGGATTTATCATTTGGGTTACTGAACCTTTAAAACAGTTACAAAGAGGTTACTCAAGTATACTGATTTATTTTTTAGGTTACTGAACCTTTACAAAGAGGCTTATTATTTGGCTTATTTATCCTTAAAAAAAATTCACCTGTATACTTGAGTAACCTTTTTGTAACTAAAAAAACTTTAGTAACTTAGGTGAACATTTAGGCAAACTTTAGTAACATTTTTGTGTATTAACCCATATAATTAAGGCTAACAATCTCCCCTAATGTTGAGGTCTTCTTGATCTCCCCAACGTTGACGTTCTTGATGGAGGTTATCTTGATTTGACTTTATCTTCCCCAATGTTAAAGATATGACGTTTGAGCTTTACCTTCTTTTGTCTTGTCCTTGTCTTTTCTTGTTTGTAATCGCTATGTTCATTCATGCTTAAGATGACCGATAACATTCTTTCGGTGTCGTTTATGTGATCTTGATCTTGAGCATTCATCTTTTGACTTTGAGTTCATGAGATCTTTTGGTATATGCTTAATTACACATACCATTTTCCATTAAAAACGGAATTAAATGACTAAAAACGTACCAAAAATACATTGTATTTGTATGTTTTGCATTTATATTGTGCAGGAAACGGATATTCAAGAAAAGGACAAAAATAAAGCCAAAAATGACAAAACCGAGCACGAGAACGGAAAGAGCTTGATGAAACAGTCAAAGTCAAAAAGTCAACAGAAAAGTCAACCACGACAAAGTCAAAGTCAACTCCGAGAAACTGAATCAGAAGAATACAAACTTGAGGGACCTAAAATTGCCAAATCCCAAAGTTGTAAAACAAGGATAAAAGGTTCAAGGGCTGAAATTGCAATTTACCTAAAATATAACTTTAGGGGGCCTTTTCCCCAAACCCCAAAAAGATTATCAGCACAACGGATCCACCTATGTAATTACTTAGTATATGCGTTGAGGCGGAGGCAAACCGCCAACTCCCGAAACCTATACACCACACGGACTTATTTTGCATTGAACACTTATATGTTGAGGGTCCCAAAGTTGGCAACACAACCAAACTTTACCCTTGTAGCATCTCACCAACTAAAATTTCGCCGCCAAAATAACCCATAGACAACTCACGGGTTGTCTTTTCCCACTTTTAACCCTGCACAACTCTTAAAAAAACCCTTAATTGGTAAAACCCTTACCCCGTCTCCACTAATAACCCTAGTCACAAGATGCCTTCCATGTTGGCAATCCCTACTCTTTCCAAGCTAATACCAACTGTCGGGTATGAGATCAAGAAAGAAACAAGTGATATACAATGGCCAAGATTGAATCTCAAACCTCTACAAAACAATCAGACAACGTCATGTTTTTCATCACAAAAGTAGCACAAAGAGAGAAGAAACGCCAAGACTTGAAGTTCTAGTATTAAATTATGTACCTTTGTAAGCATAAAAAGGAGATTTTTTTATCTAATTTTTTCTTTGCACTATTTTATGTAACTGTATCTTTTTGTCGTTTTAAAATTTAAGCATTGTACCCTGTTTTTCTGAAAGATAATTGAAATTTGAGTTTTTTTTTAGATTTAAATATTCTATTCTTATACAAGCTCTTATCTAATTTGTAGTTTTAAGAGCATTCAAAGCTCCTTTTAAGTCCTTGAATACTAACTATAGCTTGTTTTTGCTTATAATTTCCCCTTTAAGTTTTCATCTATAAATTAAACCGGGTTCAAGCCGTATTCTTCTAAAAATCACTTTCAAGCAACAAAAAAGATAATGCCACATGGAAGAAACTATAATATAGGAAGGGCTTATGGCTTAATTTACTAGCTTTATGTTATAAGCTACGAGGTTAATAGACTAAAGCTTTCTAAAGCTTATTTGTGATCCTTTTAAGCTATAATCAAGTTAGTACTTTAATTCACCCTTTTATAGCTTATTGCTTATCATCTCATCATCTGCTTATTTCTGTGCTTATTTATGATCATGATGGCTTATTTGATCTTTAAATGACTTATGCTTGCACTATTTTTGCTTATTTGTTCTTTTTTATAGCTTAAAATAGCCTTTTTGCAAGTTAAAGGGGTTTTTGGCACAAGGCCAAAATGGGTCATTTGGTGCCAAAACCCTTTGGGTCACCTTGGCCAGATTGTGCAACCCTGGTAGTTATGGGCTAGTATAAGGTTATTCTCACAGATTTTCCAGGGAATCTAATTTGATTTTAAAAGGATTTATAAACAAAAACAATATGGGGTAGATAGGTGGGGGGGAGGGGGGGGGGGGGGGGGGGGGGGGGGGGGGGGGGGGTGGGGGATGGTTGGGGGTGGGGGGGGGGAGGGGGGGTTGGGGGTCTGTGTGGAGGGGTTGGTGGGGTGGGGTTGGGGGGGGGGTGGGGGGTGAGTTGGGGGGGATGTTGTTGGGTAATGGTATGGAGGGGTGAGGGGGTATAATTGGGGGGGTATATTTGGGTGATATATGGAATTAACAATGATAGTACTGTATATGTAAACTTAACCAAACCTGTATACCTGTAGACCTCAAACATCATGCTTCATGGCACAACATGTCCCTGGTTAAATGGAGTTAGGACCCTTTGAATCTGTGGTAACAGATTTGAGTCAAAGGGTTTGGTTGGTTAAGCTTGTTTGTTTTGGCTTTTGAGCCTCATTTTATGTTCAAATTGGTGTCAAAGTAAAGTAGATATAGAGTCTAGTTCCTCATACTCTTCTTCATCATTAGTGAATTCATAGTTTTCAGGAGTATGAACATACTCTTCTTCATAATCGTCTTCTTCATCATCATCATCATTCTGATTAAGATTAAGATTCTCATCTTCATCAGAATCAGTCTTTTCACTATCATTTGCTTCATTATAACCATCAGCATCACTTTCAACATCATCATCGTCATCATTACTAACATCATCATTGTCATAATCATTTCTATCATCATCTCTACTATCTCCCCAAGATTTGTTCTCACTCTTAGATTGATCTTTGGGTACATCGAGAACCCTTGGTTTAGTACCAGTTCCTTTATTTTTACCAGTTGTCTTGTCTTGAGACTCATCAAGAACCTTTGGTTGGGAACCAACTCTATCACCTGGGCTACTTGCATGAAGCATGTGAGTGTCCTGCTTGCTTTTCTTAAGGACTTTCTTGAGCTGAGCAGCTTCAAGTAATGCTACATCAGAAAGTAAATTCATGCCTTTGCCACTATCAACCTTAGTTGGTGCTTTCTTCTTTGACACAGACACACCAGAAGTGTCTCTGATGACAACACCTGCTGTTGGCACAGTTGTAGACTTCTTGATAAGTTTCTTAGCTTGCTTAGGATTCTTTGTAGGTTCTTCTTCTAAGACAAGAGACAGTTTCTTTGAGGGTGAAGCAACTTTCTTAAACTTCCTTGCTTTCTTAGGAGTAGCTTTTCCAGTAGCAAAGTTAAGATAAATCTTATAAGCTTTGGTATCTTTGATGGCTTGATTAATCATCTCTTCAGGAATTAGAGCTCCATACTTCTAATAGTCTTGTGTTTTGGAAACAAACTTCAATGTACCCAACAAGCAACTGTGTGAAGATTTATTATGTTCCTCATAGAGATGGTTTTATCCTTAGAGATGAAATGACTGATGACAAATTTAGTGAATCTTGGGTATGGCATGTTCTCTTTACGTACGAAACTTATTTCTCTGTTGTCTGCTTGAAACATAAAATCTTCCCACAGTAAAGCAACATAGACAACATTCTTTTGGTTGAACATTCCCCACAAGATTTGAGCTCTTAAAGGCCTGAGCCTAACAAGAACTGTAGACTTCCTAGAGATGCACCTATTGATGATAGCAGAAAATGTTCTCCAGGGCTGGTGCATATGATCTGTATGGATCTCAGATAGCATATCACACTTGCCAGTGTACCCGAGTTCCTTGATAAATGGAACCATCTCTTCTTCGGAAGTAGGTTCAACAAAATCTTGGTCGGGGAGTCTGGGATAGATATGGAGGATCTCATGAAATACTTTATTTTCAATTCAGAACTTTTTCTTATCCAGCTTGAACCGGTATGCATTTGTGTCTTTGATCTTCGTGATGGTGTTCCAGAATTGATGCATATATACTTCAGGAACTTCAGCAGTGATCAGGAAAGCTGGATAGCATGGAGAGAGTTTAAGAGCATCCAATGTGACTTGATACGTGGTCTCTCTTTGTGGCTTGCTGAACTCAATTCTCACATTGCATTTTTCAATCTTGAGTCGTTTCTCAGGAGCAACCAAAGCATTATCAAGAGCAACTTTATATATACAAGACAAATATATATTACTGATTAACAACTTTGATTCATAGGGATAGACTTAGAGAAGCAACTTATAGACATTAACAATACAAAAGACATTAATCATAATGTCAACTTAAAGGGTCAACAAACTAACAATTGGTCAAACACAGTTAAGATTGCAACCTACATATGATATAAAAAAGAATTAACCTAAAATAAGTTATCTAGTTAAAACAAAGGTAAGATTGCAACCTACATAGGTGTATAAATCGCCTTATGTTTTAACCAGTGTATAAATCGCCCCCTCAATGAAAAGTTTATAAATCGCCCCTTATTGTGAACTGTATAAATCGCCTCCTTAATGTCGTGTGTATAAATCTCCCCCTATAGAGACATGTATAAATCACCCCCTATAGAAACATGTATAAATCGCCCCTTATAGAAACATGTATAAATCGCCCCCTATAATTCATATGTATAAATCGCCCCCTATAGTGGATGAATAAATCGCCCCCTTATCTTAGTCTCGTATAAATCGCCCCTTTTAAAATTTACAGTTTCACAAATTTCAAATTTTGGCAATTTAAGTACATAAGACATGGGTTAAATCATACACAAGCATTATATGAGTCAATTATAACATGAACTAGCCACAAAAACGCCACAAATGGTATAAAACAAGTATAACGACACGTTTTACCCAAGATTCCAAGATTATATGATCAAACCATGGATTTTCTTACTCAAACACGTTCAAGAAAGGATACTAGCACACATTAAACACAAACCTATAAAATTTTCCAAGTCTTTTCCTAAAACCTATATTTTCGAGACAAAGAATCAAGAAAAACCCATTTATATGTTAACCCTATAACAAACTATTTTAATCGAGTGTTCCATAACCATTACCCTTCAAAACCCCTCAACTAATTTTGGATTTGGTCCAGTTTTTAAATTCAAAGAACCCTAGACTAATTTCTAGGGTTTTTCGAGATTAAATCGATGTTAGGGACAAATTCCTTTTGATTGATTGGTGTTTAGGATATGGAGAACATATTAGTTGTTTACCTTAACGCTTAACAAACACGTTTTGATGATCTTTGAGCAATTTCGAATTATAACCATGGTGGGAAAAAAGTATGAGTGTGTTTGTGTTTGTGTGTAAAACTGACGGGGTAAGGGGGTGTTTGTGTTAGAAACTTTGAGTTTTTGGCATAAATGCCCCCTTAACTCTATATCTATAACAACCCGCAATTTTCATCAATGTAAATATCCATCTATTAAATTAGATGCACTGTAATATCCATCTATTATAAATATATCACCTTCTTACAAGGATTTTTTTTTGCTTTCTCTCATAATGCAACGTAACTTGCATCTCTAAAGTAAAAGAGCTCACGCAACCTTTATCAATGCCATCTACATCTATGTTTATATCATATAAACATCCTAATATGTCAAGTATATATATTAATATCATTTTTACTAAGTACATTATCAATTTAACGTACTTTTCAAAATGTTATTTCAAAACAAGCATTAAACGTTAATGTTCATATCAAAACCCTAATTATATGTAATGTATACATATAAAATAAATGGGTGTGTCTACAGATCACTAGTTAGAAAACCATATTTTTAATAATTTCAGAAGCATATTTTGATTAGTTTAGGAAGATACCTCTAGGACTTTGAGAAATTTGTAATCCTAAAAAGAATTGACATCTGACCCCATCTTCAGAACATCTTAAACTTAGTGGCCCAATCTGATTAGCAAAACTCATATTAACTTAGCAGTATTAGTTGATGGAATAATTTATCGTCAACATAAAATTTGTACAGTATAAGTTGTTTCCTGCTTTTGTTTGTGAAGGAGTGTTGGATCGATGCACCTTGAGAGAAATGTATGAAATGAGGGAAACTCGACTGCATGTCTTACCATGCCTGTGTGCTTGTTTGAGGACCGTAAAGAGACCTTTTTGAGCTTTTAACACATGCGATGGGTTATCTGGATCAACAATCTTTTGGTTGAGAAACGTAGACCTCTTATTTGAGCTCGCCACTTAAGAAAGCCGGTTTAACGTCCATTTGGAAGATCATCATATCCGTGTTGGCGGCATTTTCTACGAAGATACGGATGGCCTTTGTTCTTGAAACCGGTGCAAATGATTCCTCAAAGTCGATTCCCTCCTCTTGCTTGAATCCTTGAGCAACAACTAAATATAGCCTTGTACTTGAGTTCACCGGCCAAAATTTGGTTAGTCTTGACCTTGTAATCACTTTTGTTTGATCAACATGACCTTTAACTTGACACGGCACCAATTCCCAAACTTGTAGTCTTTGAAATTCATGAATTTCTTCTTGTATTGCATCGATCCATGATGGTTCGATCATTGCTTGTTTGAAGTTCTTTGGTTCTACAGAAGTTAGGAAGGCATCAAAGTAACACCACATGGCATTAGTTTCGAGTTGCTTTCTCGTGGAGACAAAGCGAGAAGGATCTCCGATCAAATTTGCTATTGGACGATCCTTAGTCCATCTACCAAGAAGTTAAAATGAAGTGTGGGATGGTCTCACATTAGATGACGATCCTTGAGAAGTCGAGTCTTCATAAAGAGATTCATGAAGTGGATCATCATGAAAATGTGGTGTTTTGGTGATTCTTCAACATCTTGAGAAATAATTAGAGAAAGTTCTTGTTCTTGTGTTGATGGGATACTTGTTGATGGTGCATCTTGGTTAATTGACGTAGACACAGGTGAATTGGCTATATCAACAGCTCTTGGTGCAGCAGCCACTGGAACTAGAGAGACAACAATAGTTGAAGCATTGAAGTATTCATCGTAGATGTGGTTAAAACAACGATCCCAATCATCCTCTTTTTGGTAGCTTTACAAGGTTGATTGATGCGAATAAGGTTGGACGAGTCCTGAACTGGATGTTGCAGGAGTCATTTATTGGAAGCCCATGTCCTGAATAACACTATAATGTTTAGAGCTATAAGCTGTCAGCTCATACGAACGTCAATTGATAGTTTCCATAATTGTAACTCGCCCGTAAAATACACGCAGAGGAACTACTCACTTTGGGGTGCCACTTCCATAGTATAAAGTACAAAGTACAGAAAATGGACCTCAAAAGAGAGTTTAATAAAATTGTCACATTCGATTTAAACAAATCAGAGTAATTCAGGTCCCAATAATTTATGGTTTAACAAGATTACCAGATTTCAATCGTGACTCATTTTGTCTTTCTAAGGAAAAAATGTTATCGATTGGGTGAAGAAAACTGAGTCCTTGAGTTTTGATATCCACGCGACTCAAATGCCCTCCCCAATCTCAGCTAGCAATTTAATAAACCTTGAGAATATACATGCAAAAACGTAAAACAATAATGTTGGAGAATTAATAGATGTTTAAGGTAAAAGCAGTATTGAAATAGTTCAAGAAATATTTCTGTAAGAAAAGTAGCGTTACAACATTTAGAAGAATTGTTATCGAAATCCAAGTAATGTTTCAATAGTGGACCACAAGGTTTAAGATCAGCCAGCGACAGTATTTCAAAGTATAATTCAACAGAATACATTGCAACGATGACAATGTATAAATAAATCTTGATTGCATTGAGCTCATGACAACGAAGCCTTGGCGTTAACTAGTATCTTGTATGTAAATTCATGTTGCCCCATAACTTAGGTATTATTGCCTTATACCTACTTCTAAATACAAATTGTCCGTTGACTGGTGCTCGAAAGGATTCGATTCTTACCCCCGGACAGGGCTGTCAAACCTAATAGATCTATTTGTTTGTACTAGCGCTCAACCATTATAGGCAATTAACGGTTCATGGTGAGGGGTCTTTGGCATAAATAACTACTCATGCAATTGACCTATATTTAAGTCCAGCCATACCATAAAGTTTTTTGTGTCCGTTTATAAAACAAGATGTATCAAAACATGTATTATAAATCATGTGATAGATAAGCAAATGCTTTAGTAAAAAACATTCATGTAAACGCAATTATGTAGTAGTAACACCGATAAATTTTTCGGTTAAACTAGCATGTATCAAACTTGTATTAAAATCATGTGGTAGATAAAGCAAAAGCTTTTGTTAAAACATTCATGTTAAAGCTTATGTAGTAGTAACCCGTTAAATTATTTCGGTTAAAACAAGCATGTACCAAACATGTATTAGAAATCATGTGTAGATAAGCTTAGCTTTTGTATGAAACTTTCATGTAACGCTTAGGTAGTAGGTATACCGATATATTATTCGGTTATAAAAGCTTGTTTTCTCACCCAAAAATAGTTTAAGAAAATATTAAAAGAGAATTGGTGGGGCTATGAAATCACTTGATGTTGCCAGAGGAACTAGCAGAAATGCAAATTAATTATCACCAGCCAACGGAGAATGAAAAAGCAGACAAGAAGATGCAACTTAATTTAACGGCTAAATTCCTACTACTTTTGGGTTGATGAATTAGGGTTTTCCGATGGATGAGCACATCAACGCGACACGTTGATAAGGGATTTGGATTTCAAGTTGGATGAGTTTGGTGGGTGGTTAAATAAAATACACCGAAAAGAATACTCAAAGTATGTAATATATTCCGTATATATTACATATGAAAAAGAAACAATTGTATAATTCATGTGATGAATTATATAATTAAGGCAAACAAACAAAAGAATAATTCGCAACATATATTACTTTACACGTATTATTTAATAAATGTACGAAAAATAATCGTAACAATATAATACGACACGTTTTCGAAATTCACTTTACTAAATAAATAAAACGTTCTTGCATAAAAGTATACACACGTTTTAAAGTTACAAAATGAGTAAAAGATGTTTCTAAAGTTTTTACAAAAAAGTTATGACTTTATTTCTTAGTCCAGGATTTATAAAAATAATATTTATAAATTAATATTTTATTTTCTTGACGGGTTTTTGTTAAAATAGTTATCTCGTTGGTAAAAGCATAGTTTTCGATTATTCTCCAGGTTGTTGTAAAATCACCATTTAATAATCTTAAAAACTATATATATAACTTTGTCATTTGATCGGGTTTCTAAAATAATATAGACTTCAATGACAATTTACTAAGTATAACAATTTTTAGAAATTTCGGCATGACCTTGCCGTTTATACCACGTTTCCCATTTTTATAAAATTCAACGTTTTCCACTTTTTAATCAACCCGTGTTGCAATTACCTCAATATACATCTAAACAAACTTAAATAATTAACCAAGAGCAAGTATAACTAAACACACCCCTTATGTTGCTACAGTAAAAATGCAAATCCAAACGCCCCTTTTGGGCTGTAAATCAGCCATCCAAACGCACCCAAAATGGCTGTAAAACAGCCATTCAAACGCCCCTGCTGGGCCAAAATCACAGCAAACAAACACCCCCTTTTTGGGCTGTTACACAGCCAAACGCACCCACATTTTTATAAAACCAAAATAAAAATAAAATAACAAATAATACTTTTTATTTAACCAACCAATCCATCCTTAATCCGGTTTATATTTCTAAATGTGATGACGGGATTTACTAGTCGATGATACAAACAAACACGCCCTAAAGGCGGTTGCTGCCAAAACCAAACGCACCCCATGTGCTTGCTAAACCTAGATCCAAACGCCCCCATGACTGCCAAACCAAACACCCCGGTTTGGCAGTAGGCGCATAACCAAACACCCTTATTCGGGGCAGTCTTACCACAAACCAAACGCACCCTTTATGGGTCGTTAAACCCATAACCAAACGCACCCTTGTAGGCTGCCATGCAGCCAACCAAACGCCCCTTTTGGGCTGATGTTACGCAGAAACAAACACCCATTTGTGGCGTGTTTTTCACAGCCAAACGCACTATTATTCGATGATAACCACAAAACCAAAGGCCCCCTGGTGGGGCTGTTAAGCCAAACGCACTTTATTCGGGTGTTACCACAGCCAAACGCACCCGCTGTGGTGGCGCCTGTGGTGGCTGCGAAGGTGGAGGCAGCGGCGGTTGGCGATGTGATGGTTGGAGGTATGATGATGATGATGATGGAGGTGGGTGGCTGCTGTTGGAGGAGGTCACGGTGGTGAGGCAGCCGTGGTGATGATGGAGACGACGAGGTGATGCGATGGAAACGGAGGTGGATGTGGTGGTGGTAATGGTGTGGGTGGTGCGTAGGTGATGGTGATGGCAGCGGGGTGATGATGGTGGTGGTGTTATGGTGGGCTGCGGTGGGGAGGCAGCCGGGGGAGGGCGGCGCGTGCGGCGAGTGACAAGGGGGATCGAGTAGACCCGGGCTTGATCTATTTCTTTTGTATCATTTTTGTGGTTCGCCGGAAAATTCGCCGGAAAAGTTTTCCGGCGGTGGTTGGCCGGAAAAGGTGGCGGTGGCCGGCGGTGAGGGCTGCCGGAAAAAGGGTGGGGGAGAGAGAGAGAATTAGTAGTGTGTGTGTTTAATTTTTGTATAAATGAATTGTTATATAAAAAATTTATATATATATTAAAAGTTTTAAAATAAGTGGCAAGTAGTTAATAGTTTAGGGTCAATTATATAATTATCTCATAGGGACTAATAGTGTAAATGTTGGGCATTATTTTGTAAAATAATGGTTCGGGGCTCGTTTGGGCGACTTAACGGGTGATTCAAATCACGAAACTTGCGCCATTGTTTTTCAAATCATTTTTCCGATAAAAATGAGTATTTACACGATTTTATTTCATAAATATTTTTATAATATTTATAAAAATATTCGTTATTAATATTCGTTCTTTATTTAATGAACCGGTTACGTCTCGTCCGAAATAAAAATAAATTTCTAACCCATATATTCGCGTTATCAACGAACGT
>BQNB010047806.1:0-42905 GCA_026074375.1 Tanacetum coccineum | reverse complement strand
GATTACTTATCCTAAAGGACTCGCCGAAGACGTTTTTGTCAAAGTTGGGAAATTTCATTTTCCTACAGACTTTGTTGTTGTTGATTTCAAAGCCGATCCTCGAGTACCTCTCATACTTGGGAGATCCTTTTTAAGAACCATCCGTGCTTTAATTGATGTGTACAAAGGAGAACTTATTTTAAGGGACGAAAATGAACAAATAATTTTTCATATCGATGTCACGAAAAAATATCCTCAAAAGCATGTAAACGAGTCAATTAAAATGGTTAATGACACATGCAAGGATAGTTTTAAAAGGTTTACCGACGAACCCGCTCTAGTTTGCTTGCCTCCACCGGAAGATGTCAACGATGAAAAAGAAAAGTAGGAAGTGAAGAATCTCGCAGAGCCGACGGCTAAACGCCAAACTCGTATCACACCTTGTTTGAAGAATTTTAAAGTTATTTGCAATGAGAACATTTTTCATTCAAACAAAACACCTCAAGTTTCTTCGGTTTTGCAATCACATCCACCTTACCGTTTATTGAGCCCAAGGATTCTCTCATAATGGGGGACGAGCACCTTAGTACTTTTAGTGCTGAGGAAATTGTCCCAATCCCAAGAGAATCTGAGGATACATCCAAGAGTGATAGTAAGAATGTTTTACCTTCGTGTGATGATTTCTCTTCCATCAACGTTCCACGTGATGATTCCGTAACTTTCTCTAACCCTCTTTTCGAATTTGATGTCAATTTCAACTCTAGTGACATAAACCCTCTTTTTGATGAAGTGTTAGAGGACATCGAGTGCAATGATTCTTATGATTCCAACCTTGATGAGTCGACTTTCCTAGTCACACCTCTTTCTGATTCTAATAAGGATGAGTGTTTCGCTCCAAGAGACGACATTGAATTTCTACTTCACCATGATCCATCTACTCCTTTGAAAAGCATTGCTTCCGAGGGATTCATCAATGAACCACCTTTCGAAGAGAATGAAAATTTATTTGATTTGGAATGTAAAACGAATGATTGGAAAAAAATCTTATACGATGCTCAAACTGATGAGGCTGAATGTTTTGACCCAGGATGCGACAATGATGAGATCGAGGCTTTTCTAGCTATCGAAGTTCCTATGTATATTGAGGAAGGTTATTATGACTTAGAAGGAGACGTATTATATCTTGAGAGTTTGCTGAGTGATGATACTACCTATAATCTCTCTCCCGATGTATTTTTTGATCATGAACCACAACACATTGAGAATGGATCAGATCATGTTACTTTTTCTCCCAAAAGTGATCCTCTCCACCATAAGCTCACTGATGAACTTATCACAATTCCTTCAGGAATTGTTAGAGAGCACGAGGATTATATCCGTCGAATGTCGTTGCTATGCGGAAATTCATCTTCTCAGCCGCTGGAAAATTCTCATACAATCATCGAGTCTTTTCCCACATCCACTACTCTCGTTGAGGATAGTGACTCAAATAGGGAAGAGATCGATATATTTTCCAGACCGGATGATTCGATACCACCGGGTATTGAAAGTGATTTTGACTCGGAAGAGGATATTATTGACAACTTGCTTAACGATGATCCCATTCCCGAATATGAATGTTTAACCTTCGACGTGGAACTCGATGTGCCCGTGATAAACAATGGTGATGAGCTTAATGAAGATGAATATTTTGACCCAGGGGGATGTGAGATTAATGTTGAAGTTGATGATTCCTTCACATTTGTCACTCAGAGCAAATGTAGCAAATCACATAAGTAATCAAAGATAGAGAGGAATATGTCATGAGAAACCTTAACGATAAGGTCAGAATATCTGTACCTTATTCCGAAGCAAAGCAATAATCAAAGAAAACACCACAGGAATATCAAAATCACTCCCTCTTGACCGAACCTAAAGAAATGATGAATTCGAATTACAAACCATTCATTTAAGTTATACTTTCTATTTTTAGTAACTTTCCATTTTTAGTAACTTTCCATTTTTAGTAACTTTCCATTTTTAGTAACTTTCCATTTTTAGTAACTTTCTATTTTTAGTAACTTTCCATTTTTAGTAACTTTCCATTTTTAGTAACTTTCCATTTTTAGTAACTTTCCATTTTTAGTAACTTTCTATTTTTAGTAACTTTCCATTTTTAGTAACTTTCTATTTTTAGTAACTTTCCATTTTTAGTAACTTTCCATTTTTAGGGTTTAATATACAAAATCAACAATTTTCAAGGTTAAAAGTGTAAATATCAAAGTTTCACATTTTATTCAGATTATACCTTCCATTTTCTGTATTTACAAGTCAAACCCTTAATTTTACATAATTTACATATTTAGTCCTTTTGGTTTATTAATTAATTAAACATTATCTTTAATTATCCATAATTACAAAACAAGCCCTTATAGATTCAAATATGACAAAATCATACTTTATACATTAAATACTAACCAAACCTTATACTTTTCAGAATTTACAATTTCAGTCCCTCTATTTTAATTAATTAATTTCTAATTACTTATTATATGTAATTAACCATTTTAATCCAAAATAATATCAAAATGACATTTTATACCCCCCAACTTATTTTATACAGAATATATTAAATATAATAACATGTCTAAAATAGACCCCATAGTTTCAGAAATTACAATTCAAGTCCTTATACTTTTAATATCATTTCGGCTAAGTAATAAAATCCACAAAACCCTAATTTAATTTTCCCAATCACAAACACAATTATTTCCCAATCATTGGCATTAAATACACCTGGAAAAAATAACAAAACCCTAACCCTAATTCATTTTAACCATTTTCTTTCCTTTTTCTTTCTATTCGCAAATCGGCAAACACAATAAATCCCCAAATAATTATTCGAATCAACCCTAAATTTTTCCAACATTTTATCTGAGTTATATGTGATATAAGAAACCTTAGAAAAATATAAAATCAATTGTACAAATAGTTTTTAAGCCGATTTCATAATTAACTAAAAATTAGGGTTTCTAATATGTTTTAATTATTTCGAGCAATATAAAATGCATGAACATTTTTCCCAGGTATATTATGGATTATGAAGATGATAAATGAGATACAAAAATACCTTTGATGATTCTTGATGATTTGATGAATTTATACTACTCGGTTGTGTTTTTCGAACCCAAACGATTACCACGATCGAACCAAGCACTCTACAATCTTCCCACTATTTTTCCCACCTTCCTTGACCTTCAAAACACTTTAGAAAATTCGTGCTAGCTCTGGAAAAATTCTTGATGCCGCCTCTTGTATTTTTAGGGTTTCGGTGGTATTTGTTTTAGAGATTTAGCAAATGAAAAGTGTAAAAGAGATATAATGGGGAATTATGCCGAGTTTTGAGGCTTCCAAAAGACTAAAATCAGATTTTATCATTTGCCAAATTATTTAGTATTTATCCTATTTTATTTCATATTTAATTTGTAAAGTAATAATAATTAAATATACTTATTTTCGGCTAAATATATATATACAAATTTTAATTAGTTTTCTTACATAACATAATGTATTTTAATCTTACAACATTTCATAATTGCCATATTTTGTATTTTCATAATTTCTATAATTAAAATGAAATTTATGCATGCTTTTATGTATTTTCTTGCATTAGGGGTATTTTGGTAATTTTACACTTGTTGAGATTTTTAGGTTTTACAACTTCTTCCCCTCTAAAAAAAAATTTCGTCCTCGAAAATTGAAATGAACCGGAATGAAAACGAAATGAGAACGAAACGAAAACATACCGAACTAGACAAAGAAATGAGGATAACTAGCTCGCATAGACTCTTCGGTCTCCCAGGTAGCCTCACGCTCTGGGTGATTCTTCCAAAGAATCTTCACAAAAGGAATAACTTTGTTTCTCATGACTCTCTCTTGCCGATCCAGAATGGATTCAGGTTCCTCGGACAAAGACATATCAGGCTGAATCTGATCAAAAGGATAAGATGCGACATGCAATGGATGATAATGGTATCCCCTCAAAAGAGATACATGAAAGACATCGTGAACGTGCGATAACTGCGGAGGAAGCGCCAGACGATACGAAACCTCTCCAATACGTTCCAAAATCTCAAACGGACCGATGAATCGAGGACTGAGCTTGCCCTTGATCCCAAAACGTTTAACTCCTCTGAATGGCGAAACCTTCAGAAATACACGATCTCCAACTTGAAACTCTAAGTCACGTCGATGCTTATCAGCATAACTCTTCTGTCGCGATCTAGCCTCTTTCAATTTCTCCTTAGCAACAGCCACTTTCTCATTAGTAATCTCGATGAGCTCCGGACCTTCAATCAAACGTTCACCTACTTCATCCCAGCAAATAGGTGCTCGACATTTTCTACCATACAAAAGCTCGAAAGGTGCTGCCTTGATGCTAGCATGCCAACTATTATTGTAGGCAAACTCCACCAAGCACAAATATTCATCCCAAACTCCCTGTCCATTCCAAAGCACAAGCCCTCAAACATATCATCCAAAGTCTGAATGGTCCTCTCAGACTGACCATCGGTTTAGAGATGAAATGGCTGTACTGAACTTAAGAACTAGTTCCCCAAGCTTTCTGTAATCCTTTCCAAAAACGAGACGTAAACTGTGATCCTTCGGACACAATAAAGTCGGTGTACCAATCAGTCTAACGAATTCCTGTCTAAAAATCTCCTGCCAACTTACTAATACCAATAGTTCCTTCCGAATGGTGAAGAAAATAGCAGACTTGGTTAGCCGATCAACAACCACCCAATTCGCAACAAATCTTTTCTGAGTAGTAGGCCAAACCAGTAATGAAAATCCAAGGAAATCACATCCCATTTCCCACATGATGAAATCACCAACGGCGTAACAAACCACTAGCCATCTGATGTCAATTTGACCTGTGATAAGTCAAACACTTGATACAAACGAGGCCACTTCATTGCTTCATGCCATTTCCACCAAAAGTACATGTTTCAAATCTCTGTTACATCTTGGTTTGAACCTGATGAAAAGTAAAGTGGAAACTATGAGCTTCTTTCATAACCTTCTCGCAATTGCCTGATCATTTAGGATACAACATAGCCTATCTTCAAACTAACAACACGTCATCATCACACTGAACTCAGATGATTAACCGTCTTCAACATTCTGCACAATAGCCCCACAACTCACCGTCGTCCCTTTGAGTTTCTTTGAACTGTACATGAGGTTAGACTCCTATCCTCCATACTGCCCAATAACCACCAAACCTCGTATACATAGTCAACATCCAAACGCTCTAAATCATGAAGGATCATGGAATCAAAGAAAAGCTATCAACCCAATTTTTCGACTAAGTACGTCGGTCAAAACCACATAGACTTGCCCGGATGGTACTGGATGTTAGTGTCATAAATCTTTCAGAAGTTCTAACCATCTTCTCTGTCTCATGTTAAGTTCCTCGCATGAGTAAAAAATATATAGAGACTCTTATGAACTGTAAATAATCACAACTTCACCATACATAAAGTATCTCAGATCTTACAATGCAAAAAACCACTGCAGCTAACTCAAATCATGGGTTGGATAATTTTACCTTCAAAAAAAAAAATAAGTGTTTCAGTTGTCTTAAGCGTAGGCGATCACCTTCCCATGTTGCCTCAAAACACAACCCAAACCTTTCCTTCGATGCATCAACTTATAGCTGAAAACCACCGTAACCTGAATGGAAGAGCAATATCCGGAAGCAACACCAATCTCCGGGTTTCAATTCCTCACAACTCTCACTGATGCACATCCATCCATACCAAACTTCTCACCCTTTCTCAACAGCTGGGTAAGAGGTAAAGCAATCGGGAGAAACCCTCAACAAAATTGTTCGGTAATACCCAGCAATCCCCAAAAACAACTCACTTTCAGTCACCTGTAGTATGTGTCGGCCATTTGGTGATAGATTTGACCTTTGATGGATCCATAATGTTGCCGTCGCAGAAACAATATGACAAGGACAGCGACTTGCTGTAACCAGAACTCCACTTCGAAAACTTCGCATACAACGATCTTCTGTCTAAGAAGATCTCCAACACAATCCGTAGATGGCGCCTCATGCTCTCTACAACTTGGAGTAAACGCGGATTACTCGATGAAAAACAATAACGTAACTATCAAGGTAACTCGTGGAAAATACAGATCATCAAATCCATAAACCCTCAAGAGCATTAGCATACTGAAGGGCATAACCAAGAACTCGTAGTGGCCATAACGCGTGACGAAAAGCAGTCTTAGGAAATATCCAGCTCCTCTACCACGAAGCTTGTATAACCATATCCGCAGAACAATCTTGAAAAATATTTGGCCCCGTTACAGTTGGTCAAACAAATCTTCGAATCCCGGAGAGGATAACGGTTACCGAATCGTAAATAACGTTGAGTTCGCGGTAATCAATACACAATGCATGCTCCCATCCTTTTTTCTTAACATAAGACCGTGCACGCCCAAGTGAAACACAAGGTCTAATAAAGCCATTCTCCAACATCTCCTGTAACTGACCCCTTTTAACACATTCAATTCAACAGGTGCCATACGTATACGGAGCCCTTTGAGATAGGTGTCAAACCGGGAATTAGAACTCAATGGCCAATTCAATCTCTCTAGCCGGAGGAAGTCCAGGAAGTTCATCAGGAAAAACATCAGCGAATTCACGAACAAACAGAAAGAATTTTCAATGTTTAGGACTCTCCAAAGATGTGTCCATAATCGAAGCCAAAAACTTGGCACCATGAGAAAATCAAGTTACGTTCCTCATAGCAGAGAAAGAGCTAAACTGGACTTAACGGTAGGAAACCATGATAAACAAATTCAGGTTGGCGAACGTTACAGAATCACAGTCCTAGCATAGCAGTCAGATGGTAACTCGGATGAGAAGCCTAACCAATCCATTGACAAAAAACACATCAAAGTCGAGGCATATGGGATAGGAAGTAAATTCGACATACGAACACGATCATCAAAACGTAGAGGGCAGTTTTAACAATCATGGTCAATAAGCATATGGAACTCATTGGGGTTTGAAATGATTATACGTTTCAATTAAGATGGTGTATGATCACCATCTGAACGATCGAGAAAACGATTAGCAAATGAAAACAAGAAAAGGTTATGGAAAGAGTACGCAGAAGGAACCTAATGTCTACCTAATCCTCACAGGTCATACCTAAGCCTAAGTCATAAGACCTCGTCATTAATAACCCTAGCAGCACTGATACCAAAAATTGGTAACGCCCCGTTCCCCCAAAGTGGTAGACGTAATACAATATGGTAGGTGAACATCAAAATGCCATACATAATCATAACAACAAGCATAAACAGCGGAAGTCTTAATAAATAACCAAGGAGATAAGTCACATACTTAAGGTACCTAAGGTTTTCTTAAAGGACAGACATATCCAAATCGAAATAACCGAAATAATGAAGGTCTCAAAAAGGTAACAAACATATATCAAAACTAAATCTCTAGGGGTATGTCCACACTCAACACTCATATTACCAAGCAACCCCAGCTCCTAGCTTAGATACCTGCCACAGGAAAAGAAAGTGCGGCTGAGCTTACAAAGCCCAGTGAACAGATATATATAATCGAATACAAAAAGATAACGGAAATTCAAAGGATACGATACAAGGTGCCAAGGATATCACAAGACATGATCAAAGGAATACAAATATAAGGTAAGGCAAATCAAAAGATCAAATCATAGTGTAAGGTAAGATGAATCAGAGAATCAAATGAAGTTCAATCACCAAGCCCAAACAAATCAAATCATAGTATCCATGGAGTCGCGAGCTCCAAATGTGAAAGACGTGGAATGCACCCAAACATCAGTCACCAAATATACATATATCATAATGTCATAATCCATCGAATACAAAAACAAATTCTAGGATGCAATCCATACGCCCCTTAAACAAATAATAATCTTCATAAGCGCTATAATAACAAAATGGGGGGACGGCGTGGAAATCCCCACTCACGACATGAGTCATGCCAAATGTGCATCAATAACACGGCCATGTTACCTTCTGGCTAGTGAAACCAAATAGTGGCTCGGGTCTCAAACTGAAGGTTCAAAACAAGTCATATCAAAGTTCATTTTCAAGGGGAATCATAGCAAAGGTTTCATGCAAAAGGTCAAATATCAAAGGTAGCAAGCATGTAGCAAATAAAACATAATAACAGATCATATAAGAAAGCCAAGATAAAAGGCTCAGAGCAAATGTAGCAAATCACATAAGGAATCAAAGATAGAGAGGAATATGTCATGAGAAACCTTAACGATAAGGTCAGAATATCTGTACCTTATTCCGAAGCAAAGCAATAATCAAAGAAAACACCACAGGAATATCAAAATCACTCCCTCTTGACCGAACCTAAAGAAATGATAAATTCGAATACAAACCATTCATTTAAGTTATACTTTCTATTTTTTAGTAACTTTCCATTTTAGTAACTTTCCAAAATTAGTAACTTTTCCATTATTTAGTAACATTCCATTTTAAGTAAGTTTTTTTTTCCCTTTTAGTAAATATCATCATTTGAAGATCTATTAAGTTAATTTTGAATATTTTAGGGACTTAACATGTCAACCTTTCAAGTTTAGGGTTTAAATATGATCAACTTTTCCATAATTTTAAGGGGGTTTCATATACTAAATCACAATATTTAAGGATAAAAGTGTAAATTATCAAAGTTCAATTTATTCAGATTATACCTTCTATTTTCTGTATTTACAAGTCAAACTCTTAATTTATACAATTTACATATTTACCCCTTTTGTTTATTAATTATTTAAACAATATATTTAATTATCCATAATTACAAAACAAGTCCTTATAGATTCAAATATGATAAATTCATACTTTATACATTAAATACTAACCAATCCTTCACTTTTCAAATTTACAATTTCAGATCCCTCTAATTTTACAAATTACTTAATTCTAATACTTATTATAATGTATTAAACATTTTTTTAATACAATATAATATCAAAATGACAATTTTAAACCCCCCACTATTTTTATACAGAATATATTAAATAGAATAACATGCTAAAAATAGACCCCATAGTTTCAGAAATTACAATTCAAGTCCTTATACTTTTAATATCATTTCGGCTAAGTAATAAAATCCACAAAACCCTAATTTAATTTTCCCAATCACAAACACAATTATTTCCCAATCATTGGAATTAAATACACCTGGAAAAAATAATAAAACCCTAACCCTAATTCATTTTAACCATTTTCTTTCCTTTTTCTTTCTATTCGCAAATCGGCAAACACCATAAATCCCCAAATAATTATTCGAATCAACCCTAAATTTTTCCAACATTTTATCTGAGTTATATGTGATATAAGCAACCCTATAAAAATATAAAATCAATTTTAAAAATAGATTTATATTAAACCGAATTTCATAATTTAACAAAAAATAGGGTTTATAATATGTATTTTAATTATTTTCGAGCAATATAAAATGCATGAACATTTTTCCCAGGTATATTATGGATTATGAAGATGATAAATGAGATACAAAAATACCTTTGATGATTCTTGATGATTTGATGAATTTATACTACTCGGTTGTGTTTTTCGAACCCAAACGATTACCACGATCAAACCAAGCACTCTACAATCTTCCCACTATTTTTACCACCTTCCTTGACCTTCAAAACACTTTAGAAAATTCGTGCTAGCTCTGGAAAAATTCTTGATGCCGCCTCTTGTATTTTTAGGGTTTCGATGGTATTTGTTTTAGAGATTTAGCAAATGAAAAGTGTAAAAGAGATATAATGGGGAATTATGCCGAGTTTTGAGGCTTCCAAAAGACTAAAATCAGATTTTATCATTTGCCAAATTATTTAGTATTTATCCTATTTTATTTCATATTTAATTTGTAAAGTAATAATAATTAAATATACTTATTTTCGGCTAAATATATATATATATATAAATTTTAATTAGTTTTCTTACATAACATAATGCATTTTAATCTTACAACATTTCATAATTGCCATATTTTGTATTTTCATAATTTCTATAATTAAAATGAAATTTATGCATGCTTTTATGTATTTTCTTGCATTAGGGGTATTTTGGTAATTTTACACTTGTTGAAATTTTTAGGTTTTACCGACTCGGTTACCAAAAATAAAGCACTTCGTGGGAGGCACCCCATGCTTATCCTTCTATCTTCTTTCTTATTATGATGTGAGGAGGCTTGTACTCTTCCGATTCTTGTTGTTGTTTGTACTTGTGATTGTTTGCAGGATTAACCCAAATTTTTTTAAAGACTCTCGTGTTCGGTGTTTTGTCCCGGTCCACTCGAGCTTCCTAGCCTTTGCTTGCCATTAGTTTGGGGAAACCCGATATCCTAAAGATTATTATTGACTAACATTTATCTTCTAGCATACTTGATAAACGACTACAGATTCTTGTGATACTTTCTTCAGGCTCGAGTTATGCATTCGACTTTTTTGAGTTCTAGTATGGGGTTTTTAAGTCTTAGGCTAGGAAACATTGAGGACAATGTTTAATTTTAGTATGGGGTAGTATATCTTTGATATAATCTTACCTACGTTTGCCAGTTGTTCTCACGTACCCCGTTTTCCTACCAAAATTTTCAAAAAAATGAAAAAATTTAAAATTTTTCAAAAATACAATAATTGTTTTTGTCACAATTTTGACTTTCCTGCTGGGTAGAATAAGAGTAAATTTTGACCCGATCGAGCGTGTTGAGCTCTAGCTTGTTCCTTAACTTTTAGGTTAAGCGTTCGCGGAAATTCGCGAAGAACGAAAAATAATAGAGTTAAGTATGAGTGGGATGCTAAACAAGGATTAGTTGGAAATCTTACGAGCTCATGTATGTAATTTGTGACTTTTTCTCTCATAAACTCTTAACCGGACTAATATACGTGCTGTTTTTGGAGATTAAACTTAAATCAACAATTTTTATGTTATATATATCAAAAAATTTAGTCTTAGTTCAAACTTATACTTGAATTTTTCAAAAAGAAGTCTTCTCTAAAAAAATGATGATAATAATAATAATAAACATCAACTGTGGGCTGATAAAAGTTTACTATCTCTTTCCAGCTCACAACCGATGTGGTAGTTTTCTAAAGAAAGCCCATAGTAAGAATAAAAATTCGTGACTGATAAAAGTTTGTTGCATCTTGCCGGCTCACAACCGATGTTGCAGCCTTCTAAAAGGTCAAGGGTTACAACTGCATAAATATTAAGTTTAAATTAATATTAAGTGTGAATTAATAAATAGATCTCTTTTTGCTAAATTTAAATATGCTTTTGAACTTTGACTTTGAACTATTCTATTTTAAAAAAGCTATGCATATATCTCGGGAAAAACCTGAGAGCGTTTTTCTTGCGCAAACCTTTAGGTCCGCGTGATACAGTCCCGATAACTACAGTCCTCAGAGTGTCAAAGCCTGGTCACGGTTAGGCCGCAAGGTTAGGATGTGGCCGAGACAAAAGTCCTACGAAGGGATTGAATATAGCCTTTACACACTCATATTCTGGTGAACGTGAATCATTGTATTTTTGCAAAACGTTTGATCCATAGTTGAAATTCAAAATAGCACAACACTTAAGAATATAATAAATGTCGGAGTAACACAGTTCACAAAGTTTGCAAAATGATAATTGTTAGCATTTTTACTGGATATTTAGCTGTGATTTTCGTTTAAGCTTGGTTGGAGCATAGTGAAAAGTCAAGGACAGATGAATTTTATCCTTTTAGGGGCATTGTCGAATCCAAATGCATTCTGTTCTATGATCCCTAATAGTTTATGGGAAATAACGAAAGTCGAAATATTCCTAATTAAAAAAAATAGGAAAAAGGGGTGTTTTATAACTTGTGATTTCTAAACTCTCTCTACAAAAATCTTTGCTACTTTTCAAAGATTTAGTTTGGGGAAGTTTTGAGGTATTTGGTTTTAAAATATATAATATTGCGTGAGGACACGCAATCGCTTAGTTTGGGAAATTTTGATATGTGTGAAAACACATATCCTTTTTATATCAAAAATGTCCCTTAAAAGACCAAAATTGTGCATAAAATACTTGTATATTGCTCGTTTTGTCTTTGTGATTGTGTAGGTACGGATATTGCAAAAATCTCAAGAAAACGGTCAAATCCGGACAAACACGGACACGGGAACGGATAAAGTGCAAAAGGGCCAGAAGGTTTCTACTCAAAGGTCAACAAAGTCAACCTATGGTCAACATTTGGTCAACTCACAAAGGACAAAATTCTCAAAAATACCAAATCAGTCCTAAATGTAAACACTAATTGTTCAACAAAATTCCCTAAACCCTAAATTACCGATATCTCTTTATAATATAAGGAGATTAATTGGTCTGTTCTCTTTATAACTACACCCTTATACCCAAGCCCAAAACTCCCCGGCCCAATCCAACAATTTTTTTTTACCCGGGCCCCAAAGTCAAACCCCAAACCTGAGGTCAAACAAAGATATAAAAAGAAAGAAAAGGCGTTGGATTTCATTTTTACTATTCATCGTCGTCTCCGCGTTTAACCCTACTTAAATAAAAGGGTAAATGGCAATTGACAGCGTGGCTTAGTAATTCGAGTACCAAAGTACAAGCTGGGAAAGTTAAAAAACCTGCATTAAAGCCTCTCATTGGGCAATGACCACCTCAAGAAGGGACACGCGGTAAGAAACGAAAGCCACACCAATCAATGAAATTTGCACTAAAATAAGTGCAAAAGAAGCACAGAGGTATGACACACAGAATGCCATGTTGGCAATCCGTATGCTCACTCATTTAATCCAACGATCCACATTTGGGATCCAATGATGAGAGAAGAATCAAGGGCCAAGATGATGGATAAGAGGAGCGGGCAAGACTCCTAGAAGCTTCATTCTCAGGCTAAAAATAGCCCCTCACACTCACACACAGGGGTCTGTCGAATCTTAGTTTTTTTTTCTACTTTTTAATTTAGCTTATAATTTAGATTTTTTTAGTTTTTTTTTTAAACTTTAGCTTATGTAATTTGCTTTTTCAGCTTATTGTAATCTCATCTTCAGTATCTTGTAATCAATTTTCATTTAATAAAATCATCTTTGCTTTTACATAAACTGTTTTTGCTATTAAGCTTTTACAAATTCAAATGTTCATGTTATTATTTTATAAGCTTCTCACAAGCTCATCATAAGCTCTCTGAGTCTATAAGCTTAGATTGAGCTCAAATTAGTCATCTACTCAAACCTTAATAATCAGCTTAATACCTTTACTATATGGATATTGAGCCTTGGCTGATAAGCTTACAAGGGAAGAGCTTATGGGACCTTTACTAGCTTATCCTAGAGATAAGCTAGAGCTTGAAGAAGCTCTTTGAGCAAATCAAGCCTTTGTTTAGCTAAGGCTTTTGTAAGTCTTCTTTAAATTTCAAGTCTCTTATCTTAATAATTGCATTTGCTTATTTTCAACTTACTACTTGCTTATTAGTGCTTAAACCTGTCTTACTGTGCTTATTAAATATGTATGATCATCTGTTTTCAAGTTTAGTAGTTTATATCATAGTTTTTCCATTAATTATTATCTTAAAAAATAAATAAAAAACCAAAAATTTAGTCAACTAGTAGCTTAATGATTCGTGGCTTAATTTAATTGTTGGTATAAGTCACATAAGTTCTGTTAGTAAGTTGTTTGTTATATTGGTAATCAAGTTTTATTAGAGTAGATATTATTTTTCATAAGCTTAAATTGGAATTGAGTGTTTTTAATCAGGGATGTGTTTGGCATAATAGCAGTACAAACCACACGTAAGATACTGCAGGGGCCATTGTCTTTGGATTTTTGGATTTTAACTTCATAGAAATAAAGTCTTGCTAGAATAGAATTAAGAAGTAATGTTAAGGTAAAATAGTTTTCCCATATAGTAGATTTATATAATTCAAAATCAATCTAGGCTCATTGCATTTTGAAGCTTTCAATCAAATCAAAGTACTGACATAGCCTCGTTTCTTTCATATGTGTTGTTTTATATGTTGAGAATTGAGTTCTTAGCCTCACTTTGTCAATAAAGTTTGGGTCATATTTGTGCAAAATACAAAACCAGAATAGGATAATCAGCAAACTGTCATTTTTCTAGTTTAATTTTCAAGTAATGTTAAGTATACTTTTAGGTTGGATTTTCATAATTTAAGTAGCTTTTAGATCATTATATCATTTGTCCAGCTTGATTTTCAAACTAAGTTCATTTGCTTATTTGTCTTTAAGCTCAACAAGTTTGCCATTTTGTCTTTTCAAACAAAAACATAAACTCAGATCCTACTGAGTAATTCAGCTGTTTTCAAAAGCTTTTTTTTCATTAAGCAAATGTTTTCCAAACTCCTTTTCAAAAGCATTTCTAAGTAGCTAGTAGGTCATAGTTTAATACTCCAAAAAGCCATTTGGTCCAAGGTTTCCATTAGAGAACTTTAAACTAAGCTCAAAAGTGCATAAGAGGCTGTTTTGTTTTCAGTTTACAATAAAGACAATAAAGATGCTTATTTCTTTATTTTAGCTTATATGCTTATTATAATTGCTTATTCAAGTTTAGTTTAGCTTATTAGGATAGTTTAAGCTTATTTTAGCTTATTTGGTCTTGCCATAAGCTTATGTGAGCTTATTTGCTCTCTAGTGTAAATTTTTAAGTGTTTTTAAGATTTTTAGCTTTTCTGTCTTTTTAGCTTATTGTCATTGCTTATTTTTGATCTCTTGTACTTTTTAGATATAACTTTTCATTTGTTTTTAGCTTATTTGTCTTCTCTTTAGCTTAATTTCCTTTATAAAAGCCAACAGTTAGTTTTTTTTCTAGACTTAGTATAAGTTTAAGCAATCATGTCCCTATATTTAGCTTATTACTGAGCTTCATTTGTAATTTAAAAAAATAGTATGTTTAAATCAAAAGTTGCTTATTTTTAAGTGAGTTTTTTATAGAAAAGTTATAAAAAATGGAAAAATTAAAACACTGGGAAAGTGTAAGTCCCCGGTGAGCAAGTCTCGAACCCGAGAAAACCTCTTACCCACCATCACCAAGCATTTTATATCCCCGACCACACACAACCATCATCTACATTACTACTCATCCTTATCAATTCGCTACAATCTAATCTTTTTTAATATACATTTTTGTGTCCTTTAGTTCAATAAAGCTGTATTTATGCTATTACACAGCTTATTCATAAGCAGTGTGTTCCTCCCAACTAATTTTTCTAGATCCTCTAATTCAAGCTACTTTCTATAATTTTTTTTAGAATTTTTTCTATTTAGTTTATATTTTTAAACATTATTTTTTATAAAAAACTTTAAAATCATATAAAAAATAGAAAAATATCAAAAAAATTATAATTCATTTTTGAGAAAAATATTCTTACTTCATATATTTCCTAGGAAAAATAGTTTTGGCTTTTTCGTAGAGTGTTTTAATTTGCAAAATTTCATTTTTTAAAGAACGGGATTCGTGTTCCGTTGCACGTTTTTCCGGTTTTTTAAATCCTCATTTCAACTTGTTTTTTTGTCTAAAGTTTTTCTTTGAACTGACTTTTTAGTCAATTAGAGTCTAATAAAAGAAGAAAAATTCATTTTTAGTTTTAATTTTAGGAAATATAGGGTTTTTAATCACCGTTTTAGGGTTCCCCGTTTTGTGCTTTAGTTAAAATTTTAATTTCCCGTTTATTAAAGAAATGTTTAATTGTCCAATGAGATATTTGCACTTTTAGGATTTTAGAAAACAAATCATCTTTGAACCAATTCAAATCATTGTCCAAACAACAAACGTGGTCTCAATTTCATAAATCTTCGAGGAATACGACTCGGTAATCACTTACCGGTAAATATACATATTATTATATATTTGTGAGAATTTTCCTTACTACTTTTGTCCTCAAGGGTAGTTTGGTAATTTTCTATACTTATATCATTATACATGTATAAAACTATACGCATCATTTACTCTTTCATTTCACCGACTCGAGGTGAGTTCATAGCCACACTTTTACTTGTTTTGAATAATTGTTTTATAACATGGGGTGAGAAACATTGCTTGTTTTTAATACTGGACACAATACTATACGTGAGATATCCCCTATTTACGTGTTGCCTAAGTAGCGTTTAGACCACTATTGCCCGAATTATCATGAACCGTTAATTACCTTTAACCGACTGGCTGGTTAAGTAAGCGCGAGTGAATAAATAGATCTATTGGGACTAATTATCCCTATCCGGGTAAGAAGCACTTACTAGTTCGAGTTTGCCAAGAACTAACGGATATATGTCATGTCGAAATTGGTTAGGTGTTCTTTGGCCGGACACCTGTATGGGCAAGCAAATTTATAGCAATGTACATGCTACCTCCCTATTAGCTTCGGTGTCATGAGCTTAGTGCAACGTAAATACCTTTTATGTGAAGTTGTATCTGTTATAACTGTCGCATACGTTTTGGAAACTTGTGGTCCACATTATTTACGTTTGAATTAAACCTATGAATTCACCAACTTTATGTTGACGTTTTAAGCATGTTTTTCAGGTGCTTAGCTTTGGACTTCTCTGATGTGCTATGTGGAGTCTACGTGCAATATGATATCATCTTTTAAGACTTTTCCTAGCATTCATACTCGTTGTCTTTTGAAAACTTAAATTACGCTTCCGCAACGTTTCAAATTTCATTTCAAATCTTGTAAGACTTATCCATTTTAATAAACACAACAAGTTATGATTTTCAAAACGTCCATTATTGGTCGTTCCCATGATTTTGAGTGATGTATATTATGACGTCACGCCCTCAGACACGTATTCCGTTCAGGCCCCGTTTGGGGGTGTGACAAAATACATCAATTTTAGCATGAGCAATAGACAAAAATGGTCTTCCAAGGATCAATATCCTCAGGAATATCTAAAACTATAAAGTCTACGGGAAAGGCAAACCTATCAATTTCTACTAACACTTTTTCGCTATACCCTTAGGACGTTTCACAGTTTTATCAGCCAATTCAATGATCAATTTAGTAAGCGCTAATTTACCTAAACCTAGATTGGTAAAGTTCGAATAAGGCATAAAACTAATGCTAGCTCTAAATTCAGCTAAGCCTTTATCAAAACACATATTATTAATTTTGCATGGTAAAGTAAAACTCCCTGGGTATTTTTCTTTTGAAGGTAGATCATCTTTAATAATTGCTGAGTAATGCACGTTCATTGTTGCCTTGATCTCCTCTTTGATCCTTGTCTTTTCCTTTATTAATCTCTTCAAGCTTGTAGCAGACTCTGCCGAATTGAATTGTAACTATTTAAATCCATTCAACACTCCCCCTTCATCATATTCTTTCAAACGACCAGGAAAAAGGACACTTGCTCGGCTAACCTTGACCATCTGCATCTTTTTATCCTTCTGTAGACTAGATACACCGTATCGATTAGGTTCAATACGACGTACTATAGGTATATCAGCTTCTTCAGTAGTCAAGATTGATTTCACTTGATCTCTTGGGTTTATTTTAGTCGAACTAGGAAGACTTCTAGATCCTTGTTCTTGAAGTACCTTGCTCATTTGCCAAATTTTGAATCTCTAATGCTTTGATTGAGGCTCCTTGATTTCTGATTGCATCATCCGTTGAGGCTCAAATTTACTTAATCAAAGAAGAGTTTTCATCATGTCTTTTTGCTGATTCTGCCATGAATTTGCTCAATGATTCTTCCATCGTTTGTCTTCTTTCTTGATATGATGGATTTCCATTGTCTCTTTGGTAGAATCCTGGAGCAGCTGCTCTATATCTTCTAGCATTTGGGAATGTTACTCCAAACTGAGTGTAGTATGCTTCTTTAAATGTTTTTCCTTCCTCCTTTAATGAACAATTGTGACATCCATCAATTTTGAGGTCAGTAAATGAAAGCAAACGTATGATATTTGACTCTCTTAATTATTTATGGAGTCACTTTTATGTGGTTACATTACTCTTAGCGTTTAACGCTTGATTTTGGTGCAACTTCAGTTTCAAGTCAATGTTTATCCCGAGATTTAAATTCTATTTTCTAATTTTATAGAATTTATTTTATTATTTTAGTCGATTTAGTAAAAATCGTCGTTTTAATTATTCGCGAGTCGAGCTTTGGTTAATAATTCGTTTTAACGATCGAGAAATCAAAACTCCATATTTTATCTTCGAATGCTCACTTATTTTTATTTTTGTACTCTTCGACTTTTTCCGTGTTTTTGCCGAAAACCACGTCAAAATCGTGTTTTTATAATTATTAACAATTTAAATGAAAGTTTAGGCCTAAATTTGGTGTAATACAAAGTTTAATATATATATATATATCCTTAGCCCAACCCCCCCCCCCCTTGGCCGGTTGTAAGCCCAAACAAACATCCCTTATAATTTTTTTAAACATGTCGATACAAACTAGGAAATTGTATACCATATAAATAGAATTCTTTCTTTTATAAAACACATAGTACAATTAGCAAAAATACCGTATCTCTCCTCTCCTCTCTTCACTGTTTGTCAACCACTCCTCCAAAACCACCATCATCATCACTAAAAATTCAAGGAAACACTTCCAATCACTCCCAAATCATCCCAAAACTAAAACCCCATCACGCTTTTAAAATAAAATCAACCAAGCATCATGTTTCTCAAGTTCTTGATTTTTATTTATTTTTGATTTCAAGGGTTTTTTTTATCTAATTAAGGGTAATTGGAGAAACAAGGGTTAGATATTAAGTGTTTACACAAAGATTTGGTGAATCAAAATCAAGTTTTGGTAAATTGTTTGGGTTTAGTGGTTTTTGGCCTAGAATCAAACCCACAAGGGTTTGATTGTTTTGATATCCTAGCTATTGCATTGTGTTTGTAAGTCTCCTATTTAATATTTATATTGATTAATTATATATATTGCTTGCATGTGTTTAGTTTTATGTCGGGAATCCATGGATCTAGTTGCATGTTGTGTTTTGAAGTGTATAATTGATATGGGATGATTAGTAGAGGTTTTAGGTTAGTTAAAGAGTATTGGAGACATTTATGTTATTAAATAATGGCGTTTTGAAGGAGTTGAAAGACTCCCATTTAGGTCAGAAAGTTAGGTGTCTAATTCAGAAAATTTAAAGTTTTCGAAACTGATATTAGTCTTAGTAATATAATAGGTGTCGTTCATAGCTCCGTTTCGGTATAAGACACGTCTTGTAACTCTTAAAAATAAAATTTTCACGTCCGTCGGAAGTTTGGAATCAAGTTATGTCAAATTCTAGATTAGGAGATTTTGCGCAGAATTTTGGGTCAACTTGCGTACGTCATAACTAAGTCATCCGAAAAGCTTTTCTAGAGTTTCTTGATTCTAAAACTAATTTTAAAGAGTCTACTTTCCAACGAAAAAGGCCTCATGAATTTTTAGTAAATAAAAGTTGGTCAAAGGATGTTTACAAGAAAAGTTGTCGAAATTGCGTTTCTGGACCAGATTTTAGGTTGTAACAATGTGGTGAGCAGACATAGCAAAACATAATATTTTTCTAGTGAAATTCTCACAGTAGCAAGTTCATAATGTATATGATTTTTTAGAATTTTTCCAGATTTTTCTGTAAAGTTTAAATGGGTCTGATCATGTCCAACATTAGCATAGTTCCAGCAGACCCTATTTCAAACACTTTGTGTTGTGGTATTTTTTAAAAATGGTTAAACTTGTTAATAAATTTTGGGAAAAATTGCGGTAGTCTAACAATACATATAGGTGGTTAGAAATGAGAGATGAACGTGATTTGTGGTCATTTAGTATTTCTTTAAGCGTCGTCAAGCGACTAGGAAAAACCGGTAAATTTTTAGAAAACGTAAGTTGTGGGAATAATAAGTTGTGTCTTGATCATGGATTCTACGATATAATTCATCATGTATGTCGGAATATATATATTCTTATACTTATGCAAAATATACGTTTCCTTATAATCATATTTTCTTATACGCGGACCACTGTTATTATAGGTCGCGGTTGAGATCGTTGTTGTCATTCTTCTTCCTTTGTTGGTTTTCTCGATCGATACTCCTATCTACGGTGAGTTTCTCACATTCTTGTTTTTGCATGTTTTAAATGTTTTAGGGTGGAAAGCATGATGTGTCGTTTGTTATGCTATTGGTTTTAAGTAATTAATCTTTTGAGCACATTTGAACTTGAACTTGTTTTGAACGTATGAAACTTGATTGGAACTTGTTGAACTTTGGAAACGTGTTGAACTTTGAACTTGATATGTATGTTGTTTGATGCTTGGAACCCGCCACTACTTTTAACTCATTATCCCCCTCATCGGGATTGAGACGTTAGTACTTATGGATAGCGCTATTAGGAGATTAGCCCCTCCTCACTCCCCGCACAAGGGTGCACAGTACTAAGTGTTTGTACCACACTATACAACTGGAACTTGATTGGATGTTTGGAACGGTCAGGCTGAATACGTTTAAGTAGTGCCTCGCATAAACACTATAGCATAGATATACATTGATTTATATTACGTTACTTTAGGTAACGAAAATTGTCTTTGGAAATTTGAATCAGTTTGGATTAACGACTTGTTTTGGCAACTTGATATTGAATTGGGAACTATGTTTGGACATCTACTCATTTTAAAAAAAAACTACATTTTGTGTACATAATCTTGAGAGCTCACCAACTATTTTGATAGTTGACCGTTTTTATCATGCTTTTCAGATGACATTCCTAAGGTGAAAACTTAGTGTGATTGCATTTGAACTCGTTCAAGATGTCTATTTTCTTTCAAGTTATTGTCTTTTAGGTGATTCGTGTTCGGAAGAAAAACAACCATGTTGACTTTTGTACTTTTAAAATTGTACTTTGTAATGTTGTAATTTGGATAACTTTCTTTTATCTAAATTCATGTATGGTGTTTTATCTATCATCTTGTGTGATGTTTATTAATACGTCGCACCTCGTGTTTCCGCTTTGGCGGGGTGTGACAGATTGGTAATCAGAGCCTAAGGTTATAGAGAACGCCGGTTTTTCCAAAATAAAAATCCGAACTATAACCAAAATGATTTTCTTCTTCTAAAAACACCAAACATGAAACGAGTCGACTAGTCCGAGTGGTTGCATCATTAGACCTCAATTAGACATAACTTGATCAACTATGTCTAATTTAGGGAGTATCATGCAACACTAGGTATAGTCATTATTTTAAACAAGTTTAAAATCCAACTTTCCACTTTGGTCACTAAAAAGCATACTAGGAGTTATGTGCATCGTACACTGTATATTTTTAGATGTCCACTACTTGAGTTTAGTACATCATGCCTATTTTGATTGATCCATTTATGTTCTGACTTTGCTTTCACGCCAGTTACTGTCATTATAGTTGTCACACTATTCTTAAGCACATTGTTATTACGGACACTGTTACAGTCACATTATGTTCCATAAATCGTCTTCGCGCGTTAATGATTCAGCGAGTAAGTCATGATGTACACTTAACTACTCTTTATAACCTTCCCTGCATAAGACCTTGAGGAGGACTCGTCGATAGATTCCGAGTCAAAGCTCGAGGTGAGTGGCAGGTGAACTATGTATGCACGAAATGTAGAGATGTTCGTTCTTTCACTATTAGAGCTACGTCAACCTATATTTTGGTCACGTCTCTGTCTTATTTCATCATACTATTAAGCCAACCATTTTGGCTACAAAAACAAGCATTCCTTGCTTGTTCACAAACTCTGTGTTCAATGATTCAAGATTTTGTTTCTAAGCGACCTCAAAGTTGAGTTACTTTTTCAAACACATTGGGCCTTTTACCAACTTCTACCTTGATTTCATGACAGTTCTTGTTTGATGAGTTGTGAAGTTAGGCTTCAAGTTGCTATTTGGCTTAAGACCTTTAAAGAATTCACTCGAGGATGGGCGAGGCTTGGATGATTCGATATGGATACTCAAACAACGTGGATGCAACACGACCATATAAAATTTAGGGCTAAAAGCATAAATGCGCTGTGTTTTATCCTTACCCTACCAAATTCCTTTCTGGTTTAGTTGTTGGCAGATACACTAATGAGGGTGTACCAGTGTAGCCTACCTGCACGGTTAATTTCTTGCTCTTTTGGATTACTGATTGTGAAATTCCTCTTTATTATGTTATAATAAACCATTTGGAACGGTTGTGTAGATCAAGTGTCAAATTTTAATTGATATTATTATCGTTATCTTTTGGAACGATTTTTGTAAAATGTTATCTGGTTATTTAATTTTTATATAACGAACAAAACGGTAAACTTATAAAATGCTTAACTAAACAATTATCTATTGATCTATTTTCTTGGCAACCAATTTAATATATATTTTCGAAAATTTGAAACCATATTTATTAGATATTATTAACAGGTGAGATAAAATATAGACATTCCTTATATAAAACTTACTTGTTACCTAAATATGTATACCACTAAATTTTAGTTAAATACTAAACATGGTTGATTTAAATTGGTATAGTACATCTATCTATGTTTAATTCTTCATTTAAACACTTCATTCAAAAGTGCTATATTCAACCTTAACCGAGTTGAAAATTTATAAACATGTTCATTCTTTAACTATATTTCTATGAATATGTATAAACTATTTGAAGGTACGGTTTGTCAAGTTTTTAATAAAGTGAATTTTATGTTAATTTGTAGAATTATGGCGAGAAGAAGCACACGTAGCAACACTGCCAACAACACCAACCTCCCAATCAAATAACAGGAGCTGAGTGGACTCCGACACTTTAAACACCGCATTGCCAAATTTGCTAACTCAGCTTGTTTAAGCCCTCGGAGGAAACCGAGCAAATCAAAGAGAGGTCGCCCAAACCTGTAGTATCAAGACATTTAGGGCTTCTAGTGCCAAGGAATTCTTCGGCACAGAAGGTGCAGTTGGTTTACTAACCTAGTTTGAAAGCATTGAGTATGTGCTCTATATCACTAAGTGCCCCGTAGAGAGCCAAGTCGAATTCGCGTCTAGTATGTTGCAAGGCAGCGCTTTAACATGTGGAATACCCTTGTTCAAACTTGAGGACGGGCAGCTGCTATAGCCCAACCTTGGGAAGATTTTAAGAAGGTGTTGATGGAGGAATATTATCTTGATGATGAAATTCAAAAGCTTGAAACAGAATTCTAGAATCATAAGATGGTTGGGTTAAATATTAACGGGTATACGGCTAGATTTCATGAGTTGGCAAGGTTGGTGCCATACATGGTTACCCTAGAGAACCAACGTGTCAATCGCTAGATTCGGGGTCTGGCTCCCAAGATCTAAGCACATGTTACTTCATACAAACTTACTGTTATTTAGAGTGTTGTTAGTATGGCCAACTGTTTGACCACTGATGGTATTAAGGATGCGATTTTTAAGAAACAGGAAAATGCTGGAAACAAGAAGAGGTCGAATGATCAAAACAAGAATCGAGGAAGGGATGATAGGAACAAAAGAAAGAATAGAAAGGTACTTTTGCTACTAACTGCTACAGAGCAATGTCAAGGGCAACGTCAGTATGCTAGTCAACATCCGAAGTGTGCAAAATGCAACTTCCATTATTTTGGTAACTGCCCTGTGTGTGGTCGATGTAACCAAGTGGGCCACTTTACTCGATACTGCACGGGTAGAGCTACTAATGAAAGACCAAGACCAACTTTTTTTGAGTGTGGAGATCCTAACCACTTTAGGAGAAAGCCAAAGGGTAACGAGTCACTACCGCAGTAGGAAATTGCTCAAACACGTACTAGCAATCGAGAAAACCCAAACCAGGGAATAATAGGAATCAAGCATAGGGTAGAGCCTTTTCCCTAGGTGTTGCTGAAGCTCCACAAGACCCGAACGTTATGACGGGTACATTTTCTATAAACGATCATTTCGCTATAGTTTTATTTGATTCCGGTGCTGATTATAGCTTTATATCTACCAACTTCTTGCCATTGGTTAACATGAAACCTAGTGTCATAAGCCCCGGTTATGAGATTGAAATAGCTAGCGGCCTTAAAATTGATAACAATAGGATTGTTCGGGGGTTGTAGACTTGAACTAGGAAGGTCATACTATTTATCATGATTTGATTCCTTTTGGTCTGGTTGTTTTGACGTTGATCTAAGAAATGGATTGTGTTATCAAAGCTTAGGGCTAAAATAGTTTGCCTTGAGAAAATAGTCCAGATTCCGTTAGCCAACGGAGAGAATTTGGAAGTTCATGGAAAACGTCTGGTATGCGTTTAATTACACATACTTTTCACCATTAAAATCAGACTTAAATGACCAAAAAGTACCAAAAATACATTGTATTTGTATGTTTTCACTTGTTTTGTGCAGGAAACGGATATCCGAGAAAAGGACGAAAAATCAAGCAAAAACGGACAAAACCAAGCACGGAATGGAAAAGCGTGAAAAGACAAAGTCAAATCGAAGCCAAAGTCAACAAAAAGTCAAAGTCACCCGACAAGTCAACAAAAACAAAAAAACTCAAAAACCGTTGCCAAAATTAAAGTATACTTAATAGGCCCCACCCAAAACCATCTAAGGGCCGAATAAGCCATTAGATATATTTAATGGAAGACTTTAAAAAGGCCCAAAGTCCAAATCTTATAACGGCCATACAAAAAGCCCAAACTATAACCAACAGTGTATAAAACCCAAAAAACCTTTAACCATAACTTCGTTGTCCCTTTAGGGATCTAACTTTGCATAAAACCCCTATAACTTTGAGGTGGCTTTTCTGCCCATTCAAAAATTCATAACGCCACCAGGACTTATTGCACCAACAAAATACACCTTGGAGGCTTGTTTTGCCAACTCCACAAACTTTCCCCCCACTCCCGTTTTTATAACAAGATTTTCCCGCCCAAACCAAACCCCACTGTTTACACTTCCCTGTCCCCCCTTCTCGACTACTGTTCATAAACGGCCAAAAACATCACCACCACCCTCCCCCACTACCACAAACCAACAAGGACACTGATCGCCGCGCAATCCTTTGATGTTCATTAAGGCAAGGAAAAATCAATGGTCTGATGATCTTGATTGGTGCACACTCAAGATGAATGGTCAGATGATTTTGGGATGTTTATCACACAACAAACATACACTAGTTTCTGCCTCAGCAAAGAAACACAATTGTTAAATCCAAGAATTTGTACTCAACTAGGGTATGAATAACATTGATTGATTAAGCACAGCGGAATATGAAATAATAATACAATCAACATTACTAATAAGGTTTTCTTTATCCAAACATGATAAAGAAACTAACTAGCTAACTACTAAACACGCTTTCTAAGCGTCTAGACTCTCATTGGAGAAGTCTACTATGAAAATGGATGCCTGTAACCTAGACGCCTACCCTCTTTATATCATAGAGGGAGGTTACAAGAAACCCTAGCTTACTAATAAAGCTAACTAACTATTACATATTAGGTCCTCATTGTTTCTTCTTTCTTTATTTCTGCTTGTGGGTTTTGTAATCATCAAATCTGTAATTCCCAACAATCTTCCCCTATTTGATATTACAAAACAATTTGCATGAAGAAACAATGCTAAAACATGTCATCACAATAATAAGCTGCACATCATGAATCTTCTTCCCCTTTTTGTAATCAATCTATTGGGGTCTTTGCTACTCTGGTAAACGCTTCCCCTCAAGTGATGCATGTAGAGGGTAAGTATATGAACAATAAGCTTCCCTTTAAAAGTATACTAACCATCTCTTGAATCTCAAACTTTAATTGGCTTGAAATAGTAGGTATCAATGAAACATCCAGCGCACTTATCCTCATCTCATATGTAACTATGGCCTCAGCGGCGATCTACCTCCAATCCTTTATTGCATCTCACAAAAAAGGTGAACTTGTTACATAATTGATTTAAAAGCTAATGCAGCAAACGTCTTCACAATATCCTTATTGTTTAGTGCAATAAGACATGTTTATTACACCGCCAGTTATGGATTCATGTTGGTCCTGACCTACTCTCACCATAACGCCAAAACATTAATCCATTCAGATCCAAATCAGTGACAGTAATAATGGGAGTTACAAACAGCGGGTAATTATTACCAGATACAAACAAAAATTTGTACCTCAGCTAAGGTTCATCGCTGATCCCAGATCAAAACTCTTCATAGCGGTCAAAATTAACAAATGGGTGTGGTCCGGACCAAAACATGCTTATTATGTTGTGTATATAAAAACGAATTGTGAACACCAAAACCAATTAATAAAAGTAAAAGCCATTAAGCATCACATCATCCAAGATCTAAGGGCGTCTATGGACCTATGATATGTGTTGTCCGATATCGATCAACACTAGTAGTACAAACAACAGAACCGTCGCTAAACCTGTCAAAACCGTATAAGCACCAGGAGGAACCAATTTAAGCGACCAGTAGAAACTTATAGCGACCAGCAGAAACCGAGACCAATAATCAGTAGGAACATAATGAAACCAGCAAGAACCAAGAGACCAGTAGGAATTACCGAGTGTGACCAGAACAAATGAACATGCTTACATGTACTCAGATTCAGCCCCAAAAACATCATGTGTTCAGAGTTACATAAACCCATATAAATAGACCTAACGGCAGCTTCTTGCAAATCGTTTGAAGCCTTAGATAAATTAGGGTTTAGTTTATACCTTAGGGAGTAAATATATCATCAGCACCAAACTCCCTTTCCTCTTTTTTGAATTAGGATCGAGTTGTGAAAAAAAACCTAGGTGTTCCTAGATGAAACAAATTGCTGTAGACACCATGCTTTGAACTCCTTTAAACCAACCAATAACCTTTACCACGAACCTGATGTATCACTTCTGGAAAACATAGATCCTTTGGATATGGTAACCTGCTGCATTGTGTGAAACCTGTTTGCTCTTCAACCCACGACTGCTGCTATAGAAGAATTAGGGTTTGCATAAAAACCCTAAAATTAAATACGCTTTTTTATTAATAGAAACAGAAAAATAATTTACACGAAAACCTTATCAACCCTAGATCAAGAGCCACGAGGCTCTGATACCAATTGTTAAATCCAAGAATCTGTACTCAACTAGGGATTGAATAACATTGATTGATTAAGCACAGTGGAATATGAAATAAGAATACAATCAACATTACTAATAAGGTTTTTTTATTCAAACATGATAAAGAAACTAACTAGCTAACTACTAAACACGCTTTCTAAGCGTCTAGACTCTCATTAGAGAAGTCTGCTATGAAAATGGATGCCTGTAACCTAGACGCCTACCCTCTTTATATCATAGAGGGAGGTTACAAGAAACCCTAGCTTACTAATAAAGCTAACTAACTATTACATATTAGGTCCTCATTGTTTCTTCTTTCTTCATTTATGCTTGTGGGTTTTGTAATCATCAAATATGTAATTCCCAACAACAACCAAGAAAGAAGACCTAGAATGTTCATTAGCCTAATATAAATAGGCCATCTTGTAAGCCTATAGAGGCAGTTAGTTTTTAAGATATATAGTTTTTAACCTAGTTTAGTTTTTAATTCACTTTTACTTTTCAGTGTAATGTTTTTCTTATAAGTTTAATGAAATTCAGCTTTGATTTTTAAAATTCTGTTTTAAGTTCTATTGAAATTTAAGTGTTAACTTATGTTCTAAAAGGTCATATAAGCTCTTATTTAACTCCTTAATCAATCTGTTTTAACAAAATGCCACTTAAGTATATAAAGTATTACGAAAATTTATATAAAAAAACAAAAAAAATCCTCCCCTCAAAAGTACCTCAGCTTAAACTGGATGATAAGCAAATAAGGGAAGTGCTTATGGACTCTCACTAGCTTGTTTTATACAAGCTAAAGCTTGTAGAATCTTTTTATCACCCTTGTTTTGAGCAAAGGGTATTGTAAGTCCATTTTCCTTCATTTTCTTTAAAGTTACTGTAGCATTGCTTAAAGTTTGCTTATTGTGCTTATCTCTTGTTATACCTGCTTATTTTATGCTTATCATTGCTTATTTATGTTTGTCATATGCTATTTGTTCTTACTTGATGCTTATTTGTCCTCTCTTTGGATTTTTGGTTTTAAACTGCTTCTTATGTGCTTAAATTGCTCATTGCTTATTTTGCTTATTAAGGTGCTTATCTTTGCTTGAAATTTGCTTATCTTGGCTTATCTTGGTATTGTTACTAAATGTCCTTAAATATCTTTGCTTAAAAACCCTTTTTATCAGTCTAAGAACCACTTTTAAAAGTTTAAGGGGTGTTTGGGTTAAGTGTTTCAAAACGGGTCAGTTTGAGTATAAAAGCCTTTGGGTCACTAGGCCAAATTTAAACAAGCATTTTTGTCATTTTAAATCTGTTTTACAAAAAATTTAAGTATAAAAGTGGTTTTTAAGTTTTTTTTATAAGCCCTCTTGAAACTGTGGTGATAAGACAGTCACCAAGAGCTTATTAGATTAAGCTTTTTAAAACTGCTTTTAAAGGTTGTTTTAGTGTTGCTTTATTGTGTCAAAAAGAGTAGTTCAAGTCTCTTTTATGTCTCCTTAGTTTTGCTCAAATTCTGTCAACTTTTACAAGTCAATTTTTTTTTACTTTCAAAAGCCCCTCTTTCAATTCCATTTATCAGATATATTTAAAATGTTGTTAGCTTTTGATCTTTTTGCACAAGATCAAAATTGAGCGAGTCCCATCTGTTTTATGCTAGTTTTCTGTTTGTAGCTTATTAGGTTGCCTTATTCCTTGGCTGCATTTTGCCAGTTTGTTACTTGAAAGAATTACCAAAAATAAGCAAGAAAAAAGGGATGAGAAAAAGTTTTGCACCAGGGGAGTTCTTTTGGTATTCTTTCAAGTAACAAATGGCAAAATGCAGGCCAAGGAATAAGCAACCTAATAAGCTACAAACTGAAAACTAGCATAAAACAGATGGAGACTAGCTCAATTTGAGCTTGTGCACAAAAGATCAAAAGCTAAAAACAATTTTTAATATCTGATAAATGGATTGAAAAGAGGGGCTTTTGAAAGTAAAAAAAAAATTGACTTGTAATAAGTTGACAGCATTTGAGCAAACCTAAAAGGGACATAAAAGAGACTTAAACTACTCTTTTTGACACAATAAAGACACTTAAAACAACCTTTAAAAAAGCTGGTTTTAAATACAGCTTATTAATAAGCTCTTGGGTGACTGTCTTAATCACCACAATTTTTAAGAGGGCTTAATAAAAAAAATTTAAACCATTTTATACTTAAATTTTTTGTAAACAGATTTTAAAATGACAAAAATGCTTGTTTAATTTTGCCTAGTACCTAGTGACCCAAGGCTTTTTTACTCTAACTGACTTTGACACTTAACCCAAACACCCCTTAAACTTTTAAAAATGGTTCTTAGACATATTAAAAAAGTTTTTAAGCAATCTTCTCTCCCCTCGCTAGGTACTCTTTAGGCAACACACGCATACCAAGACCGTAAGCTACCAGAGAAGCAAATTTCAGCAAAGCTCTAAGCCTCTCCTAATTACTAGCAAATAAATAAGCCATTCAGCATCTTTATCTCCGCCCAAACTCACTGCTACCACGACACGCTCGCTTATACAACCACATACCACACTTAGCCGAGCCCGACCACTTACGCATCATAAGTGCTATAGACACATGGCGCACTTGCGAACCTATACACATACCCATTAGAAGACAAATTGCTATAAGCTCTAATACGAAGCACCGGTATAACCTCCTTGAGATAAGCACAATAAGACCACCAAATTCGATTTAGCTCACTCCTGCCTACAGAAACTTTAAGAAAAAGAAGGAAAAAATGGATTACAATAACCTTTGCTCAAACATGGTGTAAAAGATTTCTCGAAGCTTTCTGGCTTGTAGAAAGCAAGCTAGTGAGAGTCATAAGCACTTCCATTATTTGCTTATCATCCAGTTGTTAAGCTGAGGTACTTTTGATGGGAGGATTTTTTTGTGTTTTTTTCTATAAATTTTAGTATTACTTTAATACTTTAGTGGCATTTCTGTTTAAAACAGATTTGATTAAGGAGATGTTAAAATAAAGGCTTATATGACCTCTTTTAGAACATTAAGTTAACACCTTAAATTTCATAAGAACTTAAAACAGAATTTTAAAAATCAAGCTGATTTCCAATAAACTTATTAGAAAAAAATCTACATGAAAAGGTAAAGTGAATTAAAAACCTAAACTAGGGTTAAAAAACTATATATACTTAAACCTAACTGCCGCTCTATAGTTACAAGATGGCTATTTATAAGATTAGGCTAGTATGATATTCTAGGTCTTATTTCTTGGTAGTTGTTGGGAAATTACTAATTTGATGTTTACAAAAAACCACAAGCATAAATAAATGAAGAAAGAAGAAACAATGGGACTAATATTGTAATAGTTAGTTAGCTTTATTAGTAAGCTAGGGTTTCTTGTAACCTCCCTCTATGATATAAAGAGGGTAGGCGTCTAGGTTACAGGCATCCATTTTCATAGCAGACTTCTCTAATGAGAGTCTAGACGCTTAGAAAGCGTGTTTAGTAGTTAGCTAGTTAGTTTCTTTATCATGTTTGAATAAAGAAAACCTTATTAACCACATAAAAGTGACTTCATAAATAATTAAGAGAGTCTAATATCATACGTTTGTTTTCGGTTACTGACCTCAAATTTGACGGATGTAACAGTTTTTTCCTGTTAAAGGGAATTTCATCCCAAAATTTTAGTTGCTCGTCCTAAGTCGTAGCACGTGAACAATTTTGGGTACTTGCGCTTCATCTCGTCTTCTCGTTCCCAAGTAAATTCTGGTCCTCGTCGGGAATTCCAACGAACTTTTACAATAGGAATTCGTCTCTTTTTTAGCTTCTTGACCTCACGGTCCATGATTTCCATAGGTTCTTCAATAAAATGCAGTTTGTCATCGATCCTGACTTCTTCTAACGGTACGTGCAAGTTTACGTCAGCTAGATATTTCTTTAAGTTTGACACGTGAAACGTGTCATGAACTCCTACAAGTTCTTGTGGTAAGCGCAACTGATATGCTATTGGACCAACTCGTTCGACAATCTTGAATGGTTCAACGTATCTCGGTGAAAGCTTGCTTCTCTTACCGAAATGTACCACACCTTTCCTAGGCGACACCTTGAGTAGTACTTTGTCGCCGACACTGAACTCTAATGTCTTTCGAAGATTGTTGGCATAGCTTTTCTGGCGATCTCGTATGGCTTTTAATCTTTCTTTGATTTGCATAATCTTATCAGTAGTCTCTTGGATAATCTCTGGTCCAAATATCTTGCTTTCTCCTACTTTTGCCCAAGCTATGGACGTTTGACACTTCATTCCATACAATGCATCAAATGGGGCACACTTCACGCTCGAGTGGTAGCTGTTGTTGTATGAAAATTCAACTAACGATAGATGAGTATCCTAATTTCCACCAAAATCAATTGCATAAGCTCGAAGCATATATTTTAATGTTTAAATGGTACACTCACTTTGGCCATCGGTTTCGGGATGGTAAGCTGTACTTAAATCCAGTCCCGTTCCTAATGCTTTCTGTAGTGATTGCCAAAATCTTGATGTGAAATAATTGTCACGATCAGATATGATTGACATAGGCACACCGTGCCTTTCCATGATCTCGTTGATGTACAGTCTTGAAAGTCTCTCTGTCTTGTAGTCTTCACGGATAGCTAAGAAAATGTACCGATTTAGTCAGTCAATCGACAATGACCCAAATCGAGTCATGTCCACTACTAGTTCTTGGTAACTTGTTTATGAAGTCCATTATGATGTTCTCCCATTTCTATTCGGGAATCTCTGGCTGTTGAAGTAATCCCGAGGGTTTATGGTGTTCTGCTTTGACTTTAAAGAAAGTTAAGCACTTGGTAACATACATGGCAATGTCCTTCTTCATTTCAGGCCACCAATATAAGCCTCGAAGATCAAAGTACATCTTTTCTGCTCCAGGATGCATGAAATACCTTATAGCATGAGTTTCATTCATTATCAAAGTTCTTAAATTGCCATAAGCTGGCACCCAAATTCGTTTAGCAAGATATAATCCGCCATCTTCTTTTCTCTCAAGCTGTTTGTTTAATCCTTTCAACATTTATGCTGGAGCGTTAGCACCTTTGGAAGCTTCGCTCTGAGCTCCTAGTATCCTAGCCTTAATGCTAGAGTGAATTGTCACACTCATAGCTCAAGCTCGTCTCGGTTTCAACCGTTCTTTCCTGCTTAATGCATCAACTACTATGTTTGCTTTACCTGGATGGTAGCGAATCTCGCAGTCATAGTCGCTGAAAAGTTCCATCCATCGTCTTTGGCGCATATTTAATTCTTTCTGATCAAAAATGTGTTGATGGCTCTTATGATCGGTGTAGATCACGCTCCTTGTTCCATACAAATAGTGTCTCTAGGTTTTGAGAGCAAATACTACAGCGCCCAACTCTAAATCATGAGTGGTGAAATTCTTCTCATGTATTTTGAGTTGTCTGGATGCGTATGCAATTACCTTGATTCGAGGCGTCAGAGTAAACTACAAAATCATCGGTACCCTCAGGAAGTGCTAGAATAGGAGCATCACACAACATGTTCTTCAATGTCTGAAAGGCGTTCTCTTGCTCATCACCCCACTCAACTTTTTTTTTTTCTGAGTCAATAGGGTGAGTGGTTTTGAAATCTTCTAGAATTTGTGTTAAATGCCTGTAGTATCCCGCCAATCTAAGATTGTTCGAATCTCTGTTAGAGTTTGGGGGTTTCAATTTTCATGCTTTAATTTTGCTGGGATCCACATGTATACCTTCACTGTTCACTACATGTTCGAGAAAACAAACCTCTTGTAGCCAAAATTTACATTTTAAGAATTTCCCGAACAATTTCTCCTTTTCAAGCAACTCCAGTATCAATTTTAGGTGGATCTCATGCTCCTCCTTAGACCTTGAATAAATTAAGATGTTGAAAATAAAGACAATGACAAACTTGTCAAGATACAGCCTACATACGCGGTTCATAAGGTCCATGATACCTCGGGAGCGTTTAGTCTGTACGATAGGGCCGATGAACGTGAACTCAAAATGTCCATACCTCGTCCTGAATGCAGTTTTGGGAATATCTTCTTCGCCTACTCTCAACTGATAATAGCCCGATCGAAGATCTATTTTTGAAAAATACCATGACCCATGTAGTTGGTCGAACAAGTCATCGATCCTAGGAAGAGGGTAGCGGTTTTTAACAGTTAGCTTTTCGCTCTCGATTAGTATATACATTAGGAACGAACCATCCTTCTTCTTAAAAACAAAGATGGGGCTTCCAAGGTGAAGAACTAGGTCGTATGAAACCTTTTTGTTGGAGCACTTTAAGTTGGTTGGACAGTTCTTGCATTTCCATAGGTGCTAGAGAATAAGGTGATTTTGCAACAGGCATAGCCCCAGGAATAAGATCTATGCGAAACTCCACTTCGCGAGATGGGGGTAAACCCGATAAATCTTCCGAAAACACACCAGGGAATTTACGTACAACAGGGATGTCTTCGAGTTTTGGCTCGTTCACCTTTATGGTCTTCAACTGTTTTAGGTTTCCTTTGGGACGTTCTCCATGAACTTCTAAAATATCCCTGTTAGATAACAGAATTTGGATAATTTTCTCAAAGCAAACTATATTAGCTCTCAGCTTTGACAACCAATCCATTCCTACGATCACGTCGAAACTACCATATCCAAAGGGAATCAAATCGATGATAAATGTATGACCTTCTAGTTCAAGTCTACAACCTTAAATAATCTTATTAGTTTCTACTTTAACGCCGCTAGCAATTTCAATCTCATAACCGGGGCTTATGACACTAGGTTTCATGTTAATCAATGGTGAGAAATTGGTAGATATAAAGCTATAATCAGCACCAAAATCAAACAAAACTATAGCGAAATGATCATTTAGAGAGAATGTACCCGTCACAACATTCAGGTCTTGTGGGGCTTCAGCAACACCTAGGCCAAAAGCTCTACCTTGTGCTCGATTCCTATTGTTTCCCGAGTTGAAGTTTTCTTCGATTGCTAGCACGGGGTTTGGGCGATTTCCTCCTGCGGTGGTGGCTCGGTTCATCCTTGGAAAGTTCCTCCTAAAGTGGTTAGGATCTCCACACTCAAAGAAAGTTGGCCTTGGTCTTTCATTAGCAGCTCTACCCGTGCAGTATTGGGTAAAGTGACCCACTTGGTTACATCGACAACACACATGGCAGTTACCAGAGTGATGGAAGTTGCACTTTGCACATTTTGGGTGTTGACCAGCATACTAACGTTGTACTTGTCCTTGCTCTGGAGCAGTCAGAGCAAAGTTCCTTCCAGTTCTTTGTCTCTTATTATTATCATCCCTTCCTCGGTTCTTGTTTTGATCATTCGACCTCCTTTTGTTATCGGCATTTTTGTTCCAGCCTTTTCCTTTCTTGAAAAGTCCATCCTTAATACCATCAGTGGTCAGGCGGTTGGCCATACTCACAGCACCCTGGATTGTAGCAGGTTTGGATGAAGTGGCATGTGACTTGATCTTAGGAGCTAAACCCCGAATGTAGCGATTGACACGTTGGCACTCAGGGGTAACCATATGTGGCACCAACTTTGCTAACTCGTGAAATCTAGCCGTATACCCATCAATATCTGATCCAACCATCTTGTGGTTCCAAAATTCTGATTCCAACTTTTGAACTTCATCATCGGGACACTATTCTTACATCAGTAACTTTTTAAAATCATCCCAAGATTGGGCTATGGCAGCGGCCCGTCCTCGGGTTTGAACAAGGGTATTCCACCAAGTTAAGGCGCGCCTTGCAGCATGACCAGCCGAGCGATTCAACTTGGCTCCTCATCGAGGCACTTAAGTGATATGGATCACAACGTCATGCTTCAAACCAGGTTAGTAAACCAACTGCACCTTCTGTGCCAAAAAATTCCTTGGCACCAGAAGCCCTAAATATTTTGATACTGCAGCTTGGTGTGGCCTCTCTTTGATTTGCTCGGTTTCCTTCGAGGGCTTGAACAAGTTAAGTTAGCATATTTGGCAATGCGGTGTTAAGTTGTCGAGTTACTTCATTTGCTGTTTCGTTTGGAGGGTTGGTGTTGTTGGCAGTGCTTCTATGTGTGTTTCTTCCCGCCATAATTCTACAATTTAACACAAAGATTTACGTTATTAAAAACTTGGTGAACCCCTTCCTCAAACAGTTCTTATACATAAATCACAGGCATATAGTATATGAGGAATAAATGAACATGTGTTAGAGATTTTTCAACTCAGTAAAGGTTAGAATATATCACTTTTGAACGAAGTGTTTAAATGAATAATCAAACATAGTTAGATGTACCATTACAATATAAAATCAATCATGTTAGTATTTAAACCAAAATTTAGTGGTTATAACATATTTTATGTATCAAGCAAGATTTTATATATATAAGAAATATATGTATTTTATCTCACAATTTAATAATATTAAATAAACATAGTTTTTAAATTATTATTTTTAAATATATATTAAATTGGTTGCCAAGAAAATTGATTAATAAATAATTATTTAAATTAAGCATTGTAAAAGTTTACCATTTTGTTTGTCATATAAGTAAAATTTAAGTAATCAGATAACATCTTACAAAAGTCTTTTCAAAAGTTAATGATAATAGTATCCATCAAAATTTGGCACTTGATCTACACAACTGATTCCAATAATTCATTATATCATAATAGAGAAACAATTAGTAATTCAAAAGAGCATAAAATTAACCATGCAGGCAACTACACTAGTACAACCTCATTGGTGTATCTGCCAACAACTAAACCCGAAAAGGGTTTGGTAGGATAAGGACAAAACACCCGCATTTCTGCTTCCGACCAAAAATCTTTCTATAGTCGCGTTGCGTCCATGTCGAAATAAAACGGAGACATGACCAAAACATAGGTCGATGTAGCTCCAATAGTAAAAGAACGAACGTCTCTACATGTCGTGCATACGTAGTTTACCTGCTGCTCGCCTTGAGTTCTTACTCGCGGAAATCCATACAACATCTCCTCAGGTCTTATGCAGGGCAAAGGTAGCTAAAAGTATTTAGGTTAGTACGTCGCGACGCAACTACGCAGAAAATCATTAGCCGCGCGAAGATGATCAATGGGACATATGTGACTATAATGTGGTGTCCTAGATAACAGGTGCTTATTGGAGAGTGTGAACACTACACCGGATAGACCAATGTTGAAAATGCAAACTTCAGAACAAAAAATGGATCATCCAAAATAAGCAGACTCTGTTTGAAAATCAAATAGTGGAGACATCTAAAAGCATGCAGTTGTACGGTGCCATATACTTCCTAGTATGCATTTTAGTGCTAAAGTGGAAACGGGTTTTAAATTGTTTACAAAATAATGACTATACCCGAGTGTGTTGCCATGGATACCCCTGAGCTATAGACATAGTTGATCAAGTGTTATTTTGTGTTTTTTAATTTCTAATCTAGGTCTAATGATGCAACCACATCAGACTAGTCGACTCGTTTCATGATCGATGTTTTAGAAACAAAGAAAATCATTTTTGTTAATCAGTTTTCGGGATTTTTATTTTTAAAAATAAAACCAGCAGTTCTCTCTATTAACTCTTAGGGCCGATTATCAATCTATCACACCCCACCAATGCGGAACGCGAGCAAGTGGTAACATATAATTAAACCATCACACAAGTATGCGATATATAAAAAACACCGATACATGTATTTAGATAAATGAAAGTTATCCGAATTACAACAGTAACAAAGGACATCAAGTTTAAGGACAAAAGTCAACATTGATTGTTTTTTCTTTCGAACAGGATCACCCCAAAAGACAATAGCTTGTGGAAGAAACAATACAACTTGTAACCATCAAATACAATCACACTAGTTTTTCACCTTAAGGAAATGTACACCTAAAAAGCGCAAAGATAAAAACGGTCAACTATCTGAATAGTTTGGAGAGTTCTCAAGATTATGATACACCAAAAATATTTTATAAAGAGAGTATGAATGTCCGATAAAAGTTTGCCAACTCAATAGGAAATTATCAATAACACTTGTCCACACCGAGATCAATTTCTAAATAAGTTGAGAGTCTAAAACAAATCAATGTATATGTATGCTATAGTGATTATGTGAGGCACTACTTAAACGTATTCAGCCTAATCGTTCCATCATCCAATCAAGTTCTAGTTGTATAGTGCGGCACAAACACTTAGTACTATGCACCCTGTCGGCGAGGAGTGAGGAGGCGGGGCTAATCACTTAATATGCGCTATCCATCAGAGTACTAACTGTCTCCATCCCGTTTGAGGGGGGAAAGTGACGTTAAAGTAGTGGCGGGTTCCAAGCATACAACATCATACATATTAAGTTCAAGGTTCCAAGTTCAACACGTTTTCAAATTTCATCAAGTTCAAATCAGAGTTCCATACGTTCAAAACAAGTTCAAGTTTCAAATATGCTCAAAAGATAAATTACTTAAAAGCAATTTCATAACAGACGACACATCATGCTTTTCACCCCAAAACATTTAAAATCCTGTAAAAAGGGGAATGTGAGAAACTCACCGAAGATAGGAGTATCGATCGAGAAAATAAACAAATGAAGAAGAACGACAACAACGATCTCAACCGCGACCTACAATAATAGTGGTCCGCGTATAAGAAAATATAGCTATGGCCACTCTACAGAAAATGCATATTTTTAAATGATATGGAATATTATATATCTCTACACGAAATAAACATCATAAGTCAAAAATCCAGGCACAAGACAACAACCTACTATTTTTCACACATTACGATTACCTAAATTTTAATTGCGGATTGTCCTAGTCGCTTGACGATGCTTTAAAAAAATACCAAACGACCACAACCAATGCTCATCTTTCCTTTCTAACCACTTATATGTATTGATAGGCTACTGAAATTTTCCCAAAAATTATAGACAAGCTTAACCATTTTTTAAAAATACAACCAAGCAACATGTCCGAAACAGGGTCTGCTGGAACCTTGCCAAAGTTTGGCAAGCAGCTGAGCCCTTAACACCTTCCGGAAAAATTTGGAAAATTTCAGGAAAAAATCATACACATTATGAAGATCTGACTTGGTCTGAATTTCATCGAAAAAATACATTAACTTTTGATCCGCCTGCACACTTCACATCTTTGAAATATAAATTTTGCACGCAGAATTAGTAGTTTTGACAACACATTTTGTAAAGACCTTAATGAATAACTTATACTTTCTGAAAATACCGCGAGGCCTTTTTCGTAGAAATAGACTCGCCAAACTTTAGTTTTTAGAGTCAAGAAACTCTATAAAAGCTTTTCGGATGACTTAGTTATGACACACGCAAGTTGACCCAAAATTCTGCGCAAAAGTCGCCTAATGCAGAATTTGACATAACAAATTTCCAAACTTTTAACTAGCATATAGAAAAACTCAATTCTTCAAGAGTTATCGGGACGCGCGAACACTAGCGCCAACGAACTACGACAAACCTATCATAATCTTAGATAAAACCAGTTAACCATATCACAATTATTTGCGAACAAGATCCTTAACTTTCATAGATCTAATTAGATTTATATAACCCTACAAATTGCAAAATTTCGCATCAACAACACTTCCAATATGCTCAAACAAACCAACTAATCATGTTTTAATTTCTTCCTAAACTGTCCAAGTACCAAAAAATGCAACATGCATGACCAATCAATGTGAATGCTCGACATAAAACTATACACATGCAAGTAATGGTAATACAATCTCAAATCAACACGAAATTAGGATACCTTACAAAGATACATAGAATATGTTAGAAAATCAAACCAAAAACCCTTGTGAGTTTCGAGATGACCTTGGCTGAAACCCTCAAACACAAAACAAAGACACCGGAAATCTCTTGATTGGTTTCACCAAACTTGTAAAATCGACTTATTCTTAAACCTCTTGCAACACCAATATATATCCCAACTTTGATCACAACTCAAAATCATAATCTAATAACTCAACCGCGACCTATAATAATAGTGGTCCGCGTATAAGAAAATATGATTAATTTTTCAATGATATGGAATAATATATATATCTACATGTATAAAATCCTATGTCGAAGAATCCATGCACAAGACACAACCTACTATTTCCACACTTACGTTTTTCTAAAAATTTACCGGTTTTTCCTAGTCGCTTGACGACGCTTAAAGAAATACTAAATGACCACAAATCACGTTCATCTCTCATTTCTAACCACCTATATGTATTGTTAGACTACCGCAATTTTTCCCAAAATTTATTAACAAGTTTAACCATTTTTAAAAAATACCACAACACAAAGTGTCTGAAACAGGGTCTGCTGGAACTATGTTAATGTTGGACATGATCAGACCCATTTAAACTTTACAGAAAAATCTGGGAAAATTCAAAAAAACCATATACATTATGAACTTGCTACTATGTGAATTTCACTAGAAAAATATTATGTTTTGCTATGTCTGCTCACCACATTGTTACAACCTAAAATCTGGTCCAGAAACGCAATTTCGACAACTTTTCTTGTAAACATCCTTTGACCAACTTTTATTTACTAAAAATTCATGAGGCCTTTTTTGTTGGAAAGTAGACTCTTTAAAATTAGTTTTAGAATCAAGAAACTCTAGAAAAGCTTTTCGGATGACTTAGTTATGACGCACGCAAGTTGACCCAAAATTCTGCGCAAAATCTCCTAATCTAGAATTTGACATAACTTGATTCCAAACTTCCGACGGACGTGAAAATTTTATTTTTAAGAGTTACAAGACGTGTCTTATACCGAAACGGAGCTATGAATGACACCTATTATATTACTAAGACTAATATCAGTTTCGAAAACTTTAAATTTTCTGAATTAGACACCTAACTTTCTGACCTAAATGGGAGTCTTTCAACTCCTTCAAAACGCCATTATTTAATAACATAAATGTCTCCAATACTCTTTAACTAACCTAAAACCTCTACTAATCATCCCATATCAATTATACACTTCAAAACACAACATGCAACTAGATCCATGGATTCCCGACATAAAACTAAACACATGCAAGCAATATATATAATTAATCAATATAAATATTAAATAGGAGACTTACAAACACAATGCAATAGCTAGGATATCAAAACAATCAAGCCCTTGTGGGTTTGATTCTAGGCCAAAAACCACTAAACCCAAACAATTTACCAAAACTTGATTTTGATTCACCAAATCTTTGTGTAAACACTTAATATCTAACCCTTGTTTCTCTAATTACCCTTAATTAGATAAAAAAAACCCTTGAAATCAAAAATAAATAAAAATCAAGAACTTGAAAAACATGATGCTTGGTTGATTTTATTTTAAAAGGGTGATGGGGTTTTAGTTTTGGGATGATTTAGGAGTGATTGGAAGTGTTTCCTTGAATTTTTAGTGATGATGATGGTGGTTTTGGAGGAGTGGTTGACAAACAGTGAAGAGAGGAGAGGAGAGATACGGTATTTTTGCTAATTGTACTGTGTGTTTTATAAAAGAAAGAATTCTATTTATATGGTATACAATTTCCTAGTTTGTATCGACATGTTTAAAAAAATTATAAGGGATGTTTGTTTGGGCTTGCAACCGGCCAAGGGGGGGGGGGGGGGGTTGGGCTAAGGATATATATATATATATTAAACTTTGTATTACACCAAATTTAGGCCTAAACTTTCATTTAAATTGTTAATAATTATAAAAACACGATTTTGACGCGGTTTTCGGCAAAAACACGGAAAAAGTCGAAGAGTACAAAAATAAAAATAAGTGAGCATTCGAAGATAAAATATGGAGTTTTGATTTCTCGATCGTTAAAACGAATTATTAACCAAAGCTCGACTCGCGAATAATTAAAACGACGATTTTTACTAAATCGACTAAAATAATAAAATAAATTCTATAAAATTAGAAAATAGAATTTAAATCTCGGGATAAACATTGACTTGAAACTGAAGTTGCACCAAAATCAAGCGTTAAACGCTAAGAGTAATGTAACCACATAAAAGTGACTCCATAAATAATTAAGAGAGTCAAATATCATACGTTTGCTTTCATTTACTGACCTCAAAATTGATGGATGTCACAATTGTTCATTAAAGGAGGAAGGAAAAACATTTAAAGAAGCATACTACACTCAGTTTGGAGTAACATTCCCAAATGCTAGAAGATATAGAGCAGTTGCTCCAGGATTCTACCAAAGAGACAATGGAAATTCATCATATCAAGAAAGAAGACAAACGATGGAAGAATCATTGAGCAAATTCATGACAGAATCAGCAAAAAGACATGATGAAAACTCTTCTTTGATTAAGTAAATTTGAGCCTCAACGGATGATGCAATCAGAAATCAAAGAGCCTCAATCAAAGCATTAGAGATTCAAAATTTGGCAAATGAGCAAGGTACTTCAAGAACGGGGATCTGGAAGTCTTCCTAGTTCGACTAAAATAAACCCAAAAGATCAAGTGAAATCAATCTTGACTACTGAAGAAGCTGATATACCTATAGTACGTCGTATTGAACCTAATCGATACGATGTATCTAGTCTACAGAAGGATAAAAAGATGCAGATGGTCAAGGTTAGCCGAGCAAGTGTCCTTTTTCCTGGTCGTTTGAAAGAATATGATGAAGGGGAAGTGTTGAATGGATTTAAATAGTTATAATTCAATTCGGCAGAGTCTGCTACAAGCTTGAAGAGATTAATAAAGGAAAAGACAAGGATCAAAGAGGAGATCAAGGCAACAATGAACGTGCATTACTCAGCAATTATTAAAGATGATCTACCTTCAAAAGAAAAATACCCAGGGAGTTTTACTTTACCATGCAAAATTAATAATATGTGTTTTGATAAAGGCTTAGCTGAATTTAGAGCTAGCATTAGTTTTATGCCTTATTCGAACTTTACCAATCTAGGTTTAGGTAAATTAGCGCTTACTAAATTGATCATTGAATTGGCTGATAAAACTGTGAAACGTCCTAAGGGTATAGCGAAAAAGTGTTAGTAGAAATTGATAGGTTTGCCTTTCCCGTAGACTTTATAGTTTTAGATATTCCTGAGGATATCAAAATTCCATTGATCCTTGGAAGACCATTTTTGTCTACTGCTCATGCTAAAATTGATGTATTTTGTCACACCCCCAAACGGGGCCTGAACGGAATACGTGTCTGGGGGCGTGACGTCATAATATACATCACTCAAGATCAAGGGAACGACTACTAATGGACGTTTTGAAAATCATAACTCGTTGTGTTTATTAAAATGGATAAGTCTTACAAGATTTGAAATGAAATTTGAAACGTTGCGGAAGCATAATTTAAGTTTTCAAAAGACAACGAGTATGAATGCTAGGTGTTGAAAATCGATCTAACTCATCTAGGATATCATAACCATGATCCAACAGAATAACAAATAAAACAATCGTAGTTAAGAACAATGTGTTACTAATAAACGTTAAGCCTTTCATTGTATTTGATCAGGATACAAAGGCTTACTATACTACTAAGCTACTAATAATTAACAAACTATACATCTAAGCCTCCCCTTAAATGTTGCTATGGGTTGATCATACCAATGCTAACCACCAAGTAATTAAACCGAGGGCCATCAAATAGTTTGGTCAACAAGTCAGCTACATTTAAATCTGTGTGAATTTTCTCCACACTTATGAGCTTCTTCTCATAACAATCTCTGATGAAATGGTGTCGAATCTCAATGTGTTTATCCAAACAACCCAAATAAGCTATAACCTAGCTTTTTAATAAGCAACACTCAATACAAGCCCCAAAATAAGCATTTTAACAAAGGAAAT